>JAHZNF010002561.1:0-13698 GCA_027744215.1 Troglopedetes dispersus
TCAACAGTACTAACTATAATGCTGGTGAGTAGAAGATTACTTACTCCTTTTTTCATTATCAGAAAAACGAAAGTGACGTCTGCGAATGGAAGGTGAGGGCCTTAAGTGGGTTGGGTATGTTTAAGGGAAACAATAAAACCAAATGCTGGGAGTTCCTGTCAACGACTACATACGACGCAAAGAATATGAACGATCCCGGCTTTCCTGAATTTCTTGCGTATGAATTGTTTCGGGGTGGGCACATTGACACGAGAAACACGACCAGAATTTTGATTAAAAAAATTGACGAACGTGTGAAAAAATCCAACCTTCCGCAACAGATTAAAAAGGCTGGGGCAACCTGCTACAATTCCGGGAGGGCTCTCGTAGTCAAACTTCTTAATGTTATTCAAGATGGAATTGTTAGAAAATTGTTTTTAAATATTCTGCATATATCAGTATTATTAAGTCAACATGTTTAAACTGACCAATTAATTTTGTGTTTCAGACTGACGCAGTGAAATATATGAAGGCCAACAATATTACTGCAAAGGATCACGTTGAAGTTGTGGAAACTAAATCAAAAGTTTGAAGACGCCTTCTTGCTTAAAGCACAATCTTACTGGTTATGAAATGAACCCTTGATTTAAGAATTTAATATAATCAGGGTTTAATATATTGAAAGAAATAAACATTGCAAATGGACCGCACATTTTTGAAATCTTACGTCGGGTTATTCAAACATTTAACCACCGGTTACATAGAAGTTCCTAAAAAATCACTCATATAAATCATGGTTTATATACAAAGCAAAGTACTCAGATTCTTCTTCCACACGAGTTCTCCCACCATAGTACACAATGAAAGCAGCCAAACCAGTAAACAAACTTTCAAAACCGCAAAGAACTGAGTCATGGAGAACTGGTGTGGCTCTTCGTCCCTTCCAATATTCACATCTGTTTTATGCAGCTTTCTGAAGTCCGCCAGCTGAGTTAAACACCGGTGCAGTTTATACTCCACTGAAACGTTATAATGTGATTTCAACAAATTTTGTAAATACCGAGCTCGCAGACATGTAAACCACCTCTCGTCATTCTTTTCCGACTGATCCATTAATCCAGCTGCCTCCAGTCGAGCCAGTCCTGTCATGAATGTTTCAGTGAAAAAGTTCCTTAGTGGAAATGCCGTAATCACTCTATGAAACCCTTCCACTGTTGTGGCTTTTGATGCTATTAATTGTTTCATGAAGGACAAAAGCGTAATTGAGTAGTGGTAAATGTTAAAATTAATCAGCGCAAATTTTTCACATTCTTCACCGTAAATGTGAAAGGGTTCGTGTGAACTTTCGACGGCAACATTCTTCCCTATAATTTCTGCCGGAACAAATGATTTCCACAACGAGTAATACATTAACGACTGATTCAATTTAACATAGAATTCAGGAATGCCGTCAGCGTGTTTCTCGTTCATAACTGGCTCCATAAATAAATGTCTGAAACTTGGAGCATCCAGGTATCTTTGAGTTCCGTTAACCATGATTGGAACGACGTCTCCATCGGTAATAATTTTGCAGTAGGCATCGTCGTAGACCAACTCGTTAAAATTATCAGGCCATTCTGGCAAAATTCCAGTTGTTAGATAAGAAACGATCAGTCCTTTGTAGCCATTGACTATTACAATAGTAATCGTATTCCATAACAGCCAGACAATTGCCAGGAAACTTGAATTGTAAATCGAAGACCTTTGCATGATTTCTGGCATCGGTTGCTCTAGTACACTCGTGAACAGGGAAAGAACCTTAGACACGCTTTGGTATACCTTCTTGTAATATTTTGCTTGACAAAATTCATGCAAATTACTAACAAAAATTATACCAAGTGCAGAAATTACATTGAATATCCACACATACTTGTCCAGCGGCTTCAATAAAAAGTCTTCGGGAAGCGGTAAGAATTTTTGAAAGGATTGAAATCGAAATGTCTGAAACTTAACCGCGTACGGAATCCACTCAAAATAATGGTCTTTGGTGGCGTTGAAATTCTCCCAATTCTGAATTATTCCTGCACGTGTGGAAAAAATGTTCGACCTTGCTGGTGCATATGAATAGTTATATTGTTCAGAAAGAAAGTAGTGGGCGCAGAGGTCCAAACTTTCCCTTGTTAAGTGCTCAGGACGCCCCGACATGAAATTGCAGTGATTTAGAGTTTTAAAAGTTTGTTGAGCCTGCCACACGGCTACACTTTTGCCTTGCAAGTTGGAGTTGGTTTTGCGTTCGACCAGGGCAAGGTCAGTAATATGGTTTACATTGCCCCAATTAATGCTAAAGTAGGTTATGACGGGAGAAGAAACTGTGCACGGAATGCAAACAAGTCTCATTTCACCCCCACTTTCTGCTTTCACTGATATTAGTAGTCATCTGGTAAATGTATATGCGAGAAATTGCATATAAAACTGATTTCGATGTGAATATATTTCCGATCCATGCTCGATTAGTATAGTGTGGTGAGGCCATTCTCCCATTAATCTGGCTTCCAACATTGCCCCGTCGACTAGCAGCCATTTGGTTTCATCAACTGTGTAGACATGGGCAAAGCAAGAAGAGAATTTCGATCGGGTAAAGAAATTCTTTCGTATTTCAGAAGGATTCAGCAATTCAAACCTTTGAGAAATTTCGATGCCGACACTGGCGTAGGGCAAGTGCCATTGTGCTGATGACACGAAATTAGTTGCCACGTCTTTGAATTCTGATTCGTTGTCCCATTTCAATCCGACGAATTTCATGTAACAATTTTGAAACAGCCGCGAGAATTTTATAACAAACTCATGTGTCGGAACACTGCTGATATCTCTTGATGCCAGAAATGCAGCCTGCCCTAAACCAAAAATGCTAAACATTGAAATCATGAAATGTGTTAATGCAAATTCCATTTTTAGAAATATTCGGACCGACCCACAGTGGTTACGTTTCTATACAGGTATCTATTATGGAATTATAATGCGGACTGTAATGCTTCACTTTAATGTCAACTTTGTTATCTTTAATGAAAAATACACAAACCTTGAAAGTGTGGATAGCAAGCAAACGTAGACGTATTCGAACTGAGTTCATAAATGCCCTTACAATGAATAGTATTTCAGCAATTTAAGTTGATGCCAACTTGCCACGAACACTACTTCAACATGTATGATCTATTCAGTGAACAAGTAAAGCGGTTTCCACACAAGAATTTAAGCTATTTCATGCTTTGAGCCAAAGAGATTTGGTATTTAAGATGTTATAATTTTGCAATCAAAATTGAAAAGAATAGAACACGTGCAAATTTTCAAGGTCAATGTTGAATGAGACTAAAAATAATTTAACCTAGTGTTGCGAAATGCTCCGTCGCTTCCAAAAGTATTTGCAGATGAACTATACATTACAATTGTTCATCAGAATCTCCACCCGCGTATACAATACAATATATTACAAAGACTGATCAATTTCTTATGCTTCATGGCAGTATAGTTATAAGCTTTTATGACGTCTTTCATTTGTGTAAATGTCACCTTTTATGTATTAGTTAAGATAAACCTTCTTTAGTTGAACTTTAATAATCTTCCATCTGAGCCATAAACCTTCTTGTTTGAGCAATAGATTGACATTTTAACATTTAAAATATTATACAAAAACCGGTGCATTAGAAAAATTTGGCACAATTGAGATGAATGGGTGTTGCACGTCGAAACCCATGCTAGAAAGAATTTATAAAAGGTTAAATACTATTCGCCAGTTTTTTCTCTAATCATATTATAAAAATGATTTTTGCCTATCGTGCGCAAACTATGTAATATTGTGTCACACCGCACCATTCGTCCATGTATTATTATCACAGCTTGTAATTCAAGGGCGACTTCCATAAACATTTTTCTTGCTTGTTTATAATTTATGCATCCCTATAATTCAATTTTTTAAGTTTCACAATTGATAGAGCTCAATCAGTTCAGAGGCGAATGGGCGTTTGTCATTTTCCTATAAACCACCATTGAGCTGAAGGGGTAGCGTATACAAGTTAGCATTCCTAATCGTTCTGTAATTAAGCATCAATTGATATCGATATCACACATTGTTTCTTGTCAATCCGAACGTTAACTTAACAATGCTGAGGAAATGGGTAATATCCGGTTTGATAATGAGCATTTCGTATACGTCATACACAAGATATCGAAGCGGTTAAAATGAGAAATCGCAAATGTGCTCGATCTATGTATATTCGAACTGCAAAAATTACCATAGTGCTCTCGCAATAAGAATAGGAACTGACGAAGAGGATTACAGATTCCGTAACAATGAAATTGACCCTGTCTTACTTATTCGTATTGGTGCTTAGCACAGTTCACAAGGCACACCCGACTTCTGAAAGGAATGAGGAAAATGATACTGCAAATATTGACGGCGTCGTTCGTCATTCTTAAGATGGTGGAACTGACGAAACCATTCTAACATTCTATGGAAGTCCCACGCATATGTATGCTGTTATTTACCATTCATACGCCTTTTTTTATTGTAAAATGAAAAGCACTGTGAAAACTACAACTTACAGGACAACGTAATGTACCCGGATTGCACTGGAGTTCCAGATTGGATCGATGATTGGAGTGTCCCCTGGAGGTTGCAGTTTGAACTACATTAAATGGATAAGGGACAGTGAAATTTGTCGTAATCCTTGGTGGACAAATGTGAATGGGACTGACGATGAGGATGGATACTGGAGTCACCTAAAAGGGCAGAAGACTTTGGGACGACTTTGGGAGAATTATGGGCCGAAGAACTATTTCGCTATGCAGAACGTGACACACTCAATACGATTGAAATTGTGATAAAAATGATTAGAGAAGGTATATAAAGCAACCAGCACAGATTGAGAATGCCAAGGCCAACCTGCTTCAACTCCGGAAAGACACTTGTAATCAAGCTACTGGATGTCATTCAGGATGGAATTGTAAGATTTATGTAATCCACGTTGTTTCAGAAGCTGACCTTGCAGGAAATAATTAACTAAACCAATACTCGTTTATTTCAGAAGTCCGCTGTGAAGTAACTACATCAAAGCACACACTATTACCGCGCGGATTCTTGATACCTTGTTCACAAATTCATAAAATTATATAAAAGTGAAATTTAACAACAACTCCACAAAAGTGTTCCTTTATGTCCTTTTTATATGGAACTTAAGAAGCAAAGTTATGTTTTTTACTAATCAGGAATAGCGAATGAATGAACTCTAATTGAAAGCGAAGCTCGTGTTTGTTATTTTTTGTTTGTGAAGAAATAATTCGTATGTATCCTTAAAATGTGAAAATATCTACGTTTGAAGAAAATTTGTAGGCAGGAAATAATAGTATTTTTACATCTTGGTACATCTACATTGGATACTACACACAATATTGCCGCCATAAGAGAACTCCCGAAAAGAAGTATAAATAGCGGTCCAAAATGCTCAAATGACACCAGCTGAAAATTATCAGTTGCATTTTCAAATTCTCGAAATTCTGTTTTCATGACTAAATATTTCAGATGCCGAGACCAAGAGTCCCACAACTCAACCAGTCCACTCTCCTGCATTTGTCTCATGGAAGAGGCTACCCACTCGCGGTTAATCATATCCAAAAAGAAAAATCTGAAGCTTGGATGTAGTCGCTGCTTCATGTAATGGCAGGTGGCTTGTGGGTTTTCAGCTTGGTGCCTGAAAATCATTGTAAAAGCATACGTCTGAATTTTGGCGCTATCTCCAGGCAGAATTTTGGCATACCTGGCACCCCCTCGAAAACCTAAATATTTAATTTCCTCGTCCAGGAAATCTTGAGCAGGTAGTTCCACAAAACTCGATTTAATCAAATGCCCAATTCCATTTTGACGAAAGTCGCTCATGAACATTTCTTCAGGAGAAAGATCGATTATATACATTTCACTAAACAGGATTTTCACGTTGCTTAAAATAAGGTGCCGCAAATCCTTGAACAATTTTAACTCTGGTGGGACTACTACCACACTAGTCAAAGTGTTCTCAAATATGCTCCTTACAAAAAATGCGAAAACCACAAAATATATTAGCTTCTTAGAACGCGTTGATGCATCTTGTCCAAAAGTTGCTCTCACAAGATTGAAAACTTTTAAGTATCTCACCTTCCAAAACAGAAGCCCATTTGTACATAAAGATATTAATATTAGGAACCAAATTTCTGAAGGAAATGCTGTCAGCCAGAGATCGCAATTAAAATTGTTAGATTCCTCAGATTTTAGAAGGCAGTACATAAGTTTGACATGACTACTGCCTGCCACAACCATCTTTGAAGCAACTCCAAACAACTCATCTCCATAATTCATGATCGTGAAGAACATGAGAATTTGTTCCATGTTGACATGTTCTTTCTCCTCTGGAGAGAAGTGGTTAATAACTTGAAATGAAATATTATGGATGCTTCCCAGAAGTACTACACTCATCATAGTAGAATCGCACCAAGATGCAATTGTATTTGATATAGCATAGCCAACGTATTTGTCACAAAAAAGACGATCACGACCTTCAACCTTCTCCAGCATTTGGTAATGTCCCACTCCGTAAGCTGTAATTGATCGAGAATGCGCATTCCGAAATGTCGATTTGTGAAATTTCTCGATTTTTCTTATTTTGTCACGTAACCAGTTTCTATTCACAAGATCCAATTTAGCTGGACAGTACTCCTTGCACACAATGTATCCAACTTCAAATTGCTTGAAACTCACAGTCATTTTGTAAATTACAATTTTTGTTGCAGAAGAATACGCGTCTTTGTATGCCACGTGTACCCATGTTGCATGGAAAATGAAATAGATTGTATTTATCGAATGCGAAAATCTTCTTGAGTTCTGCAAATTTACATGTGGATTCGGCTTCGAGGTTCCAACGTGAATTAGGATTACGTGATTTTCTCGAGTGAAGCGCGTCGGGAAAGGTGCAACTTCATTCTTTGTGATAACGCTCATGTCAATGAAAACGAATGTGCACTTTGAGCACATTTGACAGGAGTCATATGACAAATTTATTTCAATGAATAATTTTGAGGAGCGAATCTGAAAACAATATTGATATGAGGAAGTAGCAGCTAGTTCAAAGATTGACTTCACAGTTGAGAAATGTGCAGAATTATTTAGCACATCTTCACCTGCATGCGTGAAACTTGCAATTACAAAGGTAACCATTAAATGCGCAACGGCCTGATGCATTTTGAGAGAAACTGCTATTTTGTAAATCGAAATATGAATTTATGAAATTTATATATTTATTTTATACCACCAGTCGTCAAACGTAACCCGCACCACTGAAACGACAAGCAAAAAATAAAACAAAAAATGTTAATAAATGTTAATTAGAAACAGGTCGAAGGTTATTACAAACATGAGTCTTTGTTCTGCGAAAGTGTTTATTTATTGACGTAAGTGATTGTGGGTGCGTAATTGCACCTTGAACTGAAATTACAAAGACATGTGCTCGTTAATTGAAAACACATTTGTAATTCAAAACTATTTTTTCACACTTCAGAATATGCTTAAATACGATGACGTGAATGAGATAAGGACACTACCCGAACGAAAACACTTTGATCGGTTATATCCTCCACCTTGCTTTTCTCAACCTTCCGTTTCGTCAAACACCATTCTACAACCATTAATATTAACGAAACTAACCACACCCCCAAGCAAATTTTCACAACAGCAAAAAANCACCATTCTACAACCATTAATATTAACGAAACTAACCACACCCCCAAGCAAATTTTCACAACAGCAAAAAACTGTGTCATTGCAAAATGCTCTGCGCTCTCATCCTTTCCTAATTTAATATCTTGTGTATACATCGTGCGAAAATCGGCCAACTGAGTTAAGCATCGCTGTATTCTGTATTCCACGGTTATATTATGAACCATCTCCAACCAGTTTTGAAATCGTTTGGTTCTCATGCAAATTTCCCATCTTTCAGCACTTCTGTCTGAAAATTTCAAAAGCCCAGCCGCTTCAACATGCGCTATTCCCGTTCGAAATGTTGCGGAGAAGAAATTCCGCAGCGGGAATGCTGAAATGACGCGACTGAAGCCAGGAACATCAGTGATTCCAAGTGCGGTCATTTTTTTCATAAACGAAAGAAGCTGAACTGACTGCCGGAATAGGGTAAAATCAATAAATGCAATTTTGTTACAACTGTAGTCATACATTTGAAACGAATCGGCTGAGTTTGGTGCGAAAATGTTTCTTGTAATGATTTCCGCTGGAGCATCACTCTTGTACCGTGAATGGAATCGGAGGGATTCATTCAGCTTAGCGTATTCCATTGGGTAGTCGACTCCAGGTATACCTTGCATTAAGGGTTCCAACAACGAATGTCTCAGAGAGGGAACCAGCCGCTGCCAGAATGTTCCATTTATTAATTTTTACCGCAATCAAATCACCTTCGGTGCTGATTTTGCAAAACGAATTGTCAAATATCAAATCTTTAAATGTTTCTGGCCATGGAGGTGGCATTCCTGTTGATAAGAATGATACAACAAATGCTTTATATCCATTTACAATCACGATCCCAGCAAGAATCCAGATAAGCCACAACATAGCCAAACTCCGTGAATTGTACACTGAGGAGGTCTGCAGTGCAGCAGAAATAGGTTGATCCAAAAGGCTCGATATTATTGATCCAAATAATGATGCATTTTTTGGAGATTTGCTAAACCCCTTTTTCAGCCGCATTTTGTGAAGCTTTGTGACACCAATTATAGCAGTTGCTGAAATGAAATTGAGCAGCCAACCAAACCAGTCCATGGGTTTCAGCAGGAAGTCTTCAGGAAGAGGTAAGGTTTTTTGAAAAGCATTGAATTTAAATGGCTGGAATTTTACGGCAAATGGGATCCATTCAAAACTCCCGTCCCGGATTTGCTTAATATTGTGAGAGTTGACGATTATGTTAGTTCGCGCCGAAAAGATATTGTGATTTGGATTAGCGGCTACGTAAGTATAGTTGTGCTTGCCAGAAAGAAAATGGTGTACGCATATATCATTACCGTTAGGGATTGCATTAAATGGGGCAGTTCTCGCCATGAAATCACAAAAATCAAGGTTCCTTAATCCACTTCGGGGATGCAATACAGACACTCCCTTGCCTTGCATGTCGGAATTTAAGTTTCGTTCATGTTGACTGAGGTCCCTAATAGATTTGATGAATCTCCAGTTGACATCAATAAAGGTTATCGATGAAGTAGTGGCTGTACACGGAATGCACACCAGTCGCATTGTTTCTTGATTTTCAAAACGGATTACAATTAGTAACCCTCTGGCAAACGAATGAGCTAAATTCCAGCTGTAGAACTGCTTTCTGTCAGGGTTCTCTTCTGACCCATTTTCAATGATTATGACATGCTGTGGCCATTCTCCTATCTGTCTCAACTCCAGCATTGCTCCGTTGAGCAGATTCCAATTGCTACTCTGAACTATGTAGGTATGAATGAAGCAAGAATAAAATTTGGAGTTTTTGTAGGAATTCCTTCGTGTTACGATTGCGTTCAGTGGTTTAAATGTTTTTGAAATTTCCATGAGAATACTAGAATAGGTAATATTTAATTCAGATTTAAACAAAATGTTTGTTACAGCGTCGAGTGTATTGCCGTTCATCCTCCCATTTTAATGAAATAAATTTCAAGTAGCAGTTTCGGAAAAGTTTTGGAAATGTAGCAAAAACGTCAGCAGATGCGGCAGTGAATTTGCAGATATGCAATACATGGAATATGAAGCCCAAACAAAACGCAGATAAGATGAATTTCTGCATTTTAGAATAACCAACCAATAATTTCGAAACCTCTCAATCGATTTAAGTGGTCGCCCTGTGTAGATTGTATCAACTATAAATTCATGTCGGATTTTTACCCTTAGACGTGGCAACATCAAATAGGTATTTAAGCGACGCTGCACCAAGTAAACAGGATATCAGTGGAGGCCGAGGTTATTGCTGATCGATGTGCTGGCTCATGTGCTTGCGCATTACTTGAGGTTTTTTGCTTTATACCAGTATATTTCCATTTAAAACTAAACTCATACTCAAAATTTATGAGAGGCGGAGAAATGTTAAAAAATGAGTTGTTTTTAGTTTGCAAAATAACTCACACGAAGGGTTAGTTCAATGACAAAACAGAAAACATTCGGCGCCTGGGTTTTGATCAGATATTAACTTTTCTAAAACCTATCTATCTATGTATTTGTTCCTGGAGAGAAGCGGCATAAATAACAATAAATTAATTTGTAACATTCCTTCATGACATCTTCCGAGGGACTCACAGTATCGAAGAAGATCGCGCGGCAAGAACATTAGATTAATTTATATGTATATAATGAAGCCATTTTACTGGAATTTTGTAGCAGATATTACCTCGTCTCATGTTCCAGATTGTTCACTATTTTGTATATTAACATTCAATGACGTTAGTACTACGAAAATACTTAATTTTTTGCTAAAAATTCGAAAACTTTTAAACCACAAATTTATATTCAAATGATGTCGGAGGTTATAGTTTTCGTTTCTGTTAAATCAAGCACGAAAGCCTCGACCTTTCCGTGTACTTTTCCTGTTGTATGTAAATACACTGAGATGATAAAATTTCTGTGAATTCTCAAAAGATACGCTTCGGATACTGCATTCAGTAAAATTCGTATTTCCGTCTGAAAATAAATTTCCACATATCGAATATGTATTATTGATTATGCATCCAAATTTCTACTGATTACTTAATATTTAAGCATGTTTAATGATTGTAAATAATATTTTGAATTTCTGCACTCGCAAAACAAATATGATTAATAGTGAGCATATCAATTCTTTTTAGTTACAATACCATGCATGCATACCTAAATATGCTTATATATTCAAATGATGTCGGAGGTTATAGTTTTCGTTTCTGTTAAATCAAGTACGAACGCCTCGACCTTTCCGTGTACTTTTCCTGTTGTATGTAAATACACTGAGATGATAAAATTTCTGTGAATTCTCAAACGCTTCCGATATAGCATTCAGTAAAATTTATATTTCCGTCTGAAAATAAATTTCCACATATCGAATATATTTATATTATTGATTATGCATCCAAATTTCTACTGATTACTTAATATTTAACCATTTTTAATGATTGTAAATAATGTTTTGAATTTCTGCACTCGCAAAACAAATATGATTAATGGTGAGTATATCAATTCTTTTTAGTTACAATACCATGCATGCATACCTAAATATGCTTATCCGTATTGAGGAGTTCTTCTAGGCTCTTTGCAGTTGGAAGCCTAAATCATTGAACGTATTGGGCATTATATTACGAAAGGATGATAAGTATTAAAAACGTAATTACGGAGACTCACAAGTAAACACAAAAAAACTTTCCTCGAAAATTAACATCCTGTCGCCAATAGACCAGTGCTTCATTTTAATTGCAAGGATTTTCGTCCGCCAAACCAGTAACATGCTAACCTTCAACCGACGCACATTAAATTTTGTCAAAACGTTCTTATATTCTAGCAGATAATTTTTGAAATGCATCAGCTTGGATACGTTGTGTTTCTAACCAGTATTATCATTTTATCCTATTTGATTAAAAAAATATCCACAACTGAAAACGTAACTTATTTTGATAGCATCCAGATAATTACACGGCTAGCTGCACAACATCCCGAGAAGTACTTGATAGTGATTGAAGCAAGGGAGTTCTTTGTATTATCGAATTATCCATACCATTTTTACGCAAAGTGCTTCCCATGTTCCTTCTTGTTTTCCTTTCCCAACGCTACTAACACGAGTCTGGAGAGATTTGAGACACGCCATGTACAACAGTATACCATAGTTCTTGTCGAGAATTACCCTGAGGGAATGCAAGGTCCGGATTTTGAATATACCAGAAAATTTAGTTTCTTTACGACTACAACTTATTTCGTATTTTATCACAAGCTATTGTTCGTTAGGACAATTGATCAACTTTCCCCAGCAACGAAAATATTCATTCAGAAGGAATCTACCAATTTTAAACTTATAGACGTTGGATTTGTGATGTGCAGCGGATATTGTAAATCAAAACCTCCTTTACCTCTTGGATTTAACATTTTGTCTGTTTTACTTCAAAACCCGGTTCAATACCATAAGTCGGTATTCCGAAATGGTAATCTTCGTCGCGTCCATGTTTACGGTGTTGGATTTATCTCATACTGGATCTCATTAAGTCGGTATCCCCGTTACATCTGCTATGGGTTTGTTGGAACCAGTAAGTGGAACTCTTTGGGCAGTTTGTGTGACTCACCTTTGGTTGCAGTCATACAACTGGCAAGGACCCACAACGTGTCTTTTAACATTCTCAATCCAACAAACCACGAAGAGGTGTCCACATTTGATGGTAGCGAATTCAGTCAGTTCGTACAGCTAGATAGCTTTAATTCCGAGAATACAGTTGATTACAGTGATTACTCTGGCTATGTATATGCCAGAAGCGCTCATTCAAATCTTGTTTACTGCAGAGGGATTCATGAGCACGAAAATTACAAAGTTTGGACAGACTCGTTTCCGTTTGATATATGGATGTACTTGTTAGCTACATTCCTTATCGTTTCAGTTCAATTCCACATTGAGAGAGCACTCTCAATTTTCGATTTAATTGTGATCACATTAGGCCAGGGACTTTCAACAAGTGAGTCCAAGAAATTTTTGTGCTTTGTAATGGTTACATTTTACGTTCGGAATTTGTATGAAAATGGTATCACCAGTGTTGTTATGGTACCCCCCACTCCCCAGTTGTTCCAGAGTGTCAGGGAGATGATCAAGGACAATATAAAAATATTGGTGTTTCCCCAACCCGGTGTTTATGATGTTATTGCCTCTGCGTTTAGAAGTGAGTTCGAACACAAGGAAATGAAGCATTTAATAAATGATAGTGTCGTCGTACTACCCCAGCATCACATACGAAGTCCAGACATTGCAACGATATACCTTCAAACACAGACAGGAACAAGGTACGCATATATGGCTTTTGGTAGTCAGGTTGAGAAAGATGTTTACATATCAACAATGGCAATTAGGAATCAAACACGGGAATGTCGGATAGGATGTCACTACTTGAAAGAAAAAGTTAATCAAAGATTGTCATTTTGGAATATTTACATGATCAATAGACACTGGCTCGCTGTCAGTTTAAATGTGATGCAACAGTCCGGTCCAGTGAAGCAGTGGACAGTGTGGCAACAGCACCTTTCAGCTCTGTACTGGAAACGGAAGTATAACAACGTTGAGTGGAAATATCAACCGGAAAGCTTTCAAGTGATTCAATTGGTGCATTTATTTTTCATTTATTTAATTTGCATAGGAATATTTAACCTTTCCATTCTAGCATTTCTTCTCGAATTGAAATGCTGACTTGTGGAGCATCAAATTAATTACAGTTTGTGTTATGTGAGCATAAGCTCCGTTCCGAGCAAAGCGCAAAGGCTAGACGAAGCACCTTCAAAATGGTTTTATGGCAAGGCTGACAACACAGGAAAGATTTGCCGAAAGTGTCGCTTTGTTTAATCTCCAAATTCAACGTTCTGGGTCAACTAAAGAACACAGATTTCGAATTCGGCATCCGCTTTTGGCGCTGATGTATAATATCCGTTGAAACGTTAAAAACCATTTTTAAAAATACTCCTAATTTTTG
>JAHZNF010002562.1:0-42971 GCA_027744215.1 Troglopedetes dispersus
TGATTGATTTTAGATTAAATTAATCTTAATCAATCTCAAGATTTTAGATTAGTTAATCGAGATTGAGCAAGCCTGTCTACATATTTGATTTACGAGACCCCTGTGCGCGCCGCCACATCATGCTGATTCTTGTGTACCGAACGGAAGGTATCATGTCACGAAGAAAATTGACAGAAGAAATATTTTGTCACCACCATTACCATCACCATTGCTTGTTGTCATTAGCTGAAATTCGGCTGTGCTCATCATTCTCTCAACCCGCACACAATACTGTAGAGTGTGTACTTATTGAAAAGCCGAATGAGCTCATTTCATTTGTATTGGCTAATTAAAGTTTAAGAGGTGATGTCGGGTCGTGCCACATAAGTACGCAAGTGGTCCCAGGAGTGGGTCTTATCGGTATTTGGTGCGAGGAGAGTGATTGTGTTTTATGTATGTTTAGGTATAGATGGGCTTTTTTTATTCGGGAAATGAGCAAGAGATATTCATATAGTCCACTCGATGCGTTCTTGGATCATTATTACTATATAAATTTGCCAATGAGGAGAAGTGGTTATATTATGCATGTGTGTGCATTGTATATTGTGCATCCTCTATAGTACCACACTATGAAAAGAGTGAAGAAAGCCAACTAGATATGAAGCGGCCTATTCCCTTTCCATACGAAACGGGGGAAAGTGAGCACGGAACATGGAAATTACATAAAAGAATTCTAGGTCAAACACACAGCCGTTGCCTCTCCAGCATATTATCCCACGTAAGGAAGGAGGCTCATCTTGCTAAATGGATATTTATCATGCACAATGAATAAACCAAAGAAAAAAAAACTGACGACCATAAGAACAATCTGTGAGTCAAACCCTTCATGAATAAATATTTGTGCAGCATATCTAATTTCAGAACAATGAATTTCCATTTAATTGAAATGTATCCTGCTCCTCATGAATTAATTTAGTGACATTTTACAGTTATTTTCACACACTTCTAATGTGCTTTGTTGGCCATTAAATATTGACAGCTTGCACTATTTATTATCTACATACTTGGCGTGATCATGTCAGAGGAAAATTAGTTACGTGGCGATTTAAGCTCTGTCTGGAACACTTTGTTTTAGAAAATGACACACACACTGGTCGGTTTCCATTGTAAATATATTTTTTAAAAAATAATTAAAAATTCAAGATAGAAAATTTTGTATGAGAATATTATCCATATTAACTGAACTATTTTTGGCGCAGTAGCGATTCAAATTATTTTGTAGCAACAGTAATGACTGCCAACCGTCAATGGAGAAAGAAGTAATACCGCAGCTAGTCTTATTGCTCATGCCGGCCTATCAAAACTCAATTTAATTTATGGTATAATGTTTGTACATTAATTGCACGCTCAGGCAATTTTTATGATAATAAGAGCAGTAAACTCCATTACATTTTTAATGGGATATCCATTGTTATTCAAAATTGTTTATAATATCCAAGGAAAAAAACAGGGAACTTAAAAGGTGTGCCGAGGCCAACACAAAAGGTAGGCTTTTATTAACCAGGCGTAGAAAATGCATGCGAAGAACGTACAAAATCTTACTATATCATCTCGGAGAAAGTATATACGTACTAGTGTAAATTTTTTTGACCGAGGTAAACTTCATCACGCAATGGTCCCGCTTAGACATAACTTTATTCGTTCCTTTTAAGCCGACAAACTCACCTTTTATTATTCATAGAAATAAGTACTCAGTTGCTACTACCCGAAAGGATTATTACTATTACGTGCCTTTTCAAGTGCCTCCATTTTTTTTACCGACAATTTTTTAAACGTAGTCAGCCTTTTTTTCGCTGGCTTGGATTGAACCATTTTTTTTTTGTTATTATGTTGCTGCAGAAAAAAATGCGGTACTGCTGGTGGGAAGGAGTTATTGTTCGGTTGTTATAGTCATTTTAGCTTCTTATTTTTGCAAAGTAGTCTAATCATTCCTATTATGGGACTCGGCAAGCCAGATAAAATTCTTTTGTAACGTCTCAGCATTATTCAGCTTTGTTAAGCTGCGTTGATATTCAAAGGAATCCAGTCTGGCCTTCCCAACACCAACTTATTGCTTAGCTGCTGCTGCTATGCAGGAGCTTCCTGGAACTGTGCTTGTTGTAATTTCTTTTCGAAAGCATTTAGAGCACATTGACAAGTTCCCGTAGAGAATGGATGGCTTTGAGACGCTTGCACCAAACCAAACAAAGAACATGAACCACTCTTCTATATTTGTATGCAATTTTCATAAACCAGAACCTGGCAGGTTCTTTTTGTTGGGACATACGCCAATCGAGGGGCCGTAATAAAGGTATTAATGAACCAGTTGATAATCAGTCATTTGAAATTGACATAAAGATAAATGTGCATCCTGATGGGAGCTTTCTCCACAGCACGATTTTATGTGTGCAGGTAATCGATCTTAAGTTAGATTAGATCATGCACTTTCTCCATACAATTTTTGTCTCAGTATTTATCGGTCGTTCGTTAGAGCTTTCTTTCTTTGCGCATTATAGGAACTGTGTAACAGTCTAAAAGTACAAACAAGTGGAGTGCTAATGCTTGTGCAGCTTTACATGCTTTATCGTTAGAATTATTGCAGTCTCTTGTTATGTTTCAATCTCATTCATAACATCGTCCGAAGCCATTTATTCATTTTTTGGTAACAATGTTATCAGCTCAGCTCTATCATAACTAAGTAAATTTATCTTATCAATTTCTATTACCACCTTTTTAGTATAGTTAGGCCTGTGGCTTCGCAGAACTAAATGTTTAAAACAGACATGGTTTATGGAGTCTACAATACAATAGAACTCAATTCAAAAGTCTACCAGATCGGGACGTAACGTATTGGTAACAAAATATTTGTAACCAGATTAGCCAATATTTTAAGTTTGTCGTGTGTACTTATTCCGGTTTCAATACGTTTAATACAAATCTTACAACGTGGATGCCTATTTTTTTTAGTTAAAATATTGACAACGAATGTGAAGTTTTGTAGACAGTAAATTATTAAAACAAGCTTTAAAAGGTACTTGCAAACAAGCGTTTGGCAAGAGTTAAATGAACAAACTCGTCGACAGAAATTCAAGCTCTCAAAGTCATCCGATGTGCTTACTGACAAACTCGTAGTGTTGATGGTGCTCATTTACGAGCATGTAGAATGGAATCAGTGTTTGCAAATTTGCAATAAATAAATTTTGGTCATTGAGAACATGAAAGTGCAAGGATGTGTATCTTCGTCACCTTCTTCATCCGCATGGATAACCATGAATGTTGTTTGATCCGTTGCCAGAAGTGCAAATGGGGCCTAAGTTGTTGTAGAACTCTGAGAGGAAGGAACGTTGTATATAAATAAATATGCTTATTAAAATGCTAACTTTTATAGCGAGATTGTTAAATTTATTTTTATACGTCACACATCAAAGAACGGATCTACTTTTCTCCAATTCGACATCATTTATTTTTTTAATAATGCTCGGAATCTGAAGATTGCTGAGTCGATAATAAGTAGCAGTTTGCGGCAGCGTCATAATTTATCATTTAATCACCTCGTTATTTTCGCCAGGATAGCCCTGCTCGTATTTTATGTTTTCCTGTTTTTCCTTTCGATTATATTTGACTGAACAAGTTTTGGGAAAAAAATAAGAACTTTTTGGTAAGGAATGTTTCGCTGAGAAATTTTTGCTGAGCAGTTGATTTGTATTTGCAAATAAAATGAACGATTTTCCTTTTAAATTCCAGTTAATAAAATCTTTTTCATCAAACTTCTTTATTGGTTCCCTATTCCTATTACTAAACAGCTGCATGAGTGTCAGTGGCAAAAAGGTTGGGAACCAAAATAGCATTTTGTAGTAAACATGTTATGAAGTTTATTGAAATTTAATTCCTCTGAGGTATGACAATGCGGCTTTCACCATTAGGCAAATCTGAAACGAATCGAAAGCTGGTAGTTTTCTTGGAAATCCCATTACGAGTGAATACGTTAGTCATGAAATTAATAGGTTAATTAAGTTAATTGTCATCTTTGAAAACTCAATAACAACCTGTGTACCGGTTTGACATAGGAATATCCTAGAAGAAGTATGCATTCTTGTCTCAGGAGATAAACTGGTGGTCCCGGAAGCACAAATTGGTTACAGTGTCACTACGAAATTGGATGGTTTGAGGCATGTATGCATGCCTGTAACCCGGAAACGATTGCAGCGCAGACGTTCTCCTGTAGTTTGTTCTACTTACATATTTATATGCACTTTGGTACTTAATTCAATACTACATAAATATTACATTAAAAAATTGGTCCCAACAAAAAGGTAATATCGACTCTACCTCGCTGACCAACTTGGAACAACAAACAATACAATAAATCAGTTTTGAACCTGAACCAACAAAGAATTTATTAATATTTCATGTACCTAGGTTTTATAACTGCAATTCGAGAACAATAAAAAAGACGAAATATTAGTGCAGTGCAGAAAATCAATGATGCCATTAAACTTGATAAACCTATGTTATTATAACGAATATTTGTTGCATCAAATTTCTAATTACAATTTGTTGTAAAAGTGCGTCAAGCTCGTTTTCAAGGTAAAACTAAAGTCAGCGTGAGTTACAAAATTGCAGTTGATTCATTGTTGCGCATGGTGAAAAGTAACCTCCGAGTCGGGTTTCATACGCTCCATGTCACCCTTCTTCGAAGGAGCAAGTAAGTTCCACGCATTTGTAACGGAGCTGTGGCGCGGTATTAATATCAGATTTGTATTTATGAAAGGAATGACACAGGATAATATTTTAAGCTATATCAAATTCCAGATGACGTGATGTCAGATTGGAGTTGAAGCGCAAACAAGTTAAACTCACAAGAGCTGTTTCCACTCTGTTCCAACAACCATTACTAGGCAGCTCGTATATTTTCATGCGTCTCGGTTAAAAAGAATATTATGATGAGAAAATGAAGATGAAGAGAAGAAAGGAGAGGAAGCTCAGAGGAGCCAACAAGAAATTCACCGGAAAGCATTTATAATGTGCGGTGGTGGTTGCTGGTGAAAAGATGACGTGACGATGGTTGCTAGATTGGCACCGTCTGTCTCTGTTTTGTCAAATTTGTTTCCTTCCTTCCTCTGACTTTATGTTTGTACAGTTTGTCAGTTTTGCTATTTTTTCTTTACAAATGTTTGAACCAAACACGCATGTTTCACAAGGATGTTTTGACTGATTTTTTTCTCTCTGTGTCAGATATGTACTCGTAGTACAACAATGTGACTGGCTGATAGACAAACGAGAGTTGGTGTAACAGCAACATTTACTGTTTAATGTCACGTCAGATTTACCTGCATGTCAAATCGCATTCCACATTAAGCACAATTTTCTAAAATAGGCAATACGGCAGTAATAAAAAGGCAAGTTCGTGCGCTTTCACAATACGTAATTAGGTATAACTTTACGATAAATTCCACCGTATTCACTTCCACTACTGCCAACAATCCTCATGCATCATATTTATTTCGTATAAAGCGCTGCGCAAAAGACAAATTTCGAACTGAGTTATTGAAAATAGTGCAATGCTACCTATTGAGTATGCACGTGCACGGAAATGTTTCGCCATTCCGAAAAAAATACCGGATTTGAATGTCATTTTGTTTGTCTCCGTAAAAAATGTGGCGGAGAGAAAACGTTCGATTGAGCTATACGCACATTAGAATAAAATGACGGGCACATTCTTTAATAAAAAAAAAGTTGGGTTGCCAAACAGCACCAGCTCTCACATTTCCACATCTGTGTCTAATTATGACTGACTGTAAAAGATACTTGAAATATGTGGCTTTCAAAAAATACGAGTATGACCTACTTACTAATAGCACCTATCATGCAAGTTGCAAAGGTCGGCGAGGAGTATGAAAGCTCGTTTCATAAAAAAATCCAAAGCTGACGTATTTATTTATAGCATCTAATTGTTATAAAAATCGAGTGCTATTTTCTGCGATAGTTAGTAAATCAATCAGTACTTCAAAAGTTATCCGTTTATCCTGATTTTAGTTTATAAATGCAGTTGCATGATGAGAAGTAGGGTTTATTTTACCATCCTCGCAGTGACTAGTATTTACTAGCACGTGCGCTCGTTGAAAAGACGGGAGTAGTTCTATAAATATTTTTTTTAAGTTTCAAAGTTGATAATCCTGGTTCTCGCACTCTTTATAAAACCTGTTAATTTTTTTAAAATATTAAGTGCTAGTAAACAGCTTGGTGATAATAATATGGCATGATAACCCCTAACTCAATACACAAGGGCTGCTTAGAATGAAGGTCAAACACAGACTCAATTTTCGGTAAGATTGTATCCATTGTATAATGATAAGGCATCCTTTCCACACAAAACCTGGACGGTCCCAGGCTGGACCCCTGACTCCATGTGTATGAAATTTAAATTAGCAGTCCTAATAAATTTCAAACCAATTGGATTTACGATTTAGCTTTAATTCAAAAACATTAATTGACGAACTTTCGCTTTAGTTAGCAAAAAATAACCCTTACATTATTGCTAAAGATTGAGCAAGGAAAGTATGAGGGTAAGCTAATTACAAGAGGCAGTAGTTTTCGTGCTACACAGACACATTGGTGAAATTATCAGATACTTTTTTAATAGTTCAAATGCTTTTTAACAAACACAAATGGAAAATTCAAATTGCAAAAAAGTATCAATGACATGCTGATTGCCACTCAATACTTTGGATAAAATATTAGTGGGTGGCAGACCATCCTTCAGTTTCCGCAAATGCAACACTTGTGCTCCATATATTTTCCCACGCGTCTTAAAATTTGATTCTTCCCACCCAAAATGAATTATGTGATAATATATCTGGAGCTTTTGCATAATATACTCCTACGAAATATACATATGATCTCCTGGAGTCGGTGTCTGGTGTCACAATTTCAGGATTCTATCGAGATAACAGAATTAAAATTTAAAAACTACTCCCATTCATCCTCAGCGAATTGGGATAGTGACCTCCAACAGATGTTAGCCTTCATATTAAAGCATGCATCAAAGAAAGCAGTGTAAGTGTAATCATGTGCTGTGTTTGTAGTTGGCTAAATATGTAATGCAATTCTATATTTGACTTTGCGGTGTCATTTCTAAGAAAACTTTCCCTTTTCTTGTACTTTAGGGAGGCGGCGGCAGCGATAACCTTTTCATACGGTTTCTTTTTAGGTACATGAACCACACTGCATATTCTCCTCTTAGACGAAAGTTTTCCTTTGTGCAATTTGTGTAGTTTCGAGCTGATCACAATATCCTGCATTTATCGGTTTCTTCCCGATAACACACTTTATACATATTGTGTGCAATATTGCCATTGCAAGATTTTTTTTACTTCTGTTACGCATCGTGCATGTTGTTGTGTGTGTAATATCCAACAACTAGTTGAAAGTAAAGTGGTGTGGCTTAGATTTCTGGCGACATGCTGGCGTGTGCAATAATTCTTCGTTCTATGTGTGCGTTTCTTCTTTGAGTGAAGAAGGAACGGAGAAATCCCGTGTGTCTCACTACCTCGTAGAAATTGCCATTATGACATTAGGCACGTTGTAAACGTTTTAGTCGGGATGAAATGTGTTTACTTACTTGTTTTGCATTTCTCATTTCATTCAATCCGATGGCTTTTTTTTTCAGATTGGGTTTAAAAGAAAAAGAAAGCCTTGCCTCGTATTTTGTAAGTTGGGATGACAGGAGACATGTACAAAATGCATGTTTCCACAAGAAAAAGATTCATCAAGGTGACCAAAAGAACATCTCGCTTTATTTCTCCTTTTGAATCCCTACGTTTTTTGCACCGTACGGGCAAACATTGTAAAAAATATATAAAATGGTTCATGGTCTGAGAACTACGCTTTTGACTTGGAAACAAGACACAAACCATTATCAACTTTTTGTATCCGAAAGTGATGCATAAAGGATAACTTTTTTTTAGGATTCATCCATTGTGCAAAAATGGAAGTTTAAATGAGGAGCGACCTGAGTCCCATAAATAACGTCAGTTCTAAATAAATTTGTTCTGGAGCAAATGATAATACACGTCAATTGGAATTCAATCGGATCCACTTTCTCTTTTCGTGTTTTATGTGCTTATGATATCCCGATTTCCTTACAGCTTTCAATAATTGTGTGTGTCCTATCCACAATTTATATTTATATGGCCCAAATGTGCTTCAATACGGAATAACTTTTTTTGCAAAAGAAATCCATGGCTGGATGGTTTCAGGCTGACACTTCAAAGCTCGAAATTCCAAGTGATTATCATTTGTGCAGGATCGCTTTCATGTAAAATATCCGTTCACCTTTAACTTTTAATAAGTGAGAATTCATGGAAACGTCTTTTTATTCTGAAATTGGCACAAAGGTTGACAAGCCTTTTAGATGTCAGTAATTGTGAAAGATGAAAGATGATTCGAATATTTTACACCGAGAAATCCTTTGTCGCTGTTTCATATCCCTTTGAACTCCCAAACTTTAGTAGTTAATATAATGTTTTCAAATTTGCCAACATTAATAAGCCCAATTTCATTTGAACGAAATTTTCGATTTGTACAAATTATATCATTGAAGGAATCATTCCAACAAAATATATTATAGAAAATGTTAGCTTTTGAACCTATCGCATTTCAAAATACTTAAATTCCCAAATCTGTGTCTTCTTGTGAGAATTTTTTAAAAACTGTTTGCATAACCTGATGAAGTCGAAAGTCTAAATAAACAACTTGAAGCGTGTTCTTCTTAAATTTCAACAATTTCGTATCTAATTAATTCGAGTTGTACTCTTTAAGTGGTACACGCGTACCTATGGACTGCAGAATATTACAGTAAGTTTTCACTGGTGGAAGTGATTTATTTCTGTGTGTTTATGTTTGCCTGGGAGTGTGTTGTCCTAGACAAGCCTGTGTCGGAAACAATTTATTGAAATACACAAATCTGCACTTTACTTTTCGCCTTTTCTTGGAGCGAGAGAGGCAATAACACAAGATGGAAGCTTTCAGCTTAGGCAAGGGTAATGTGAAGTAAGGGATTTGCATGGAATTTATGTACCAATTTATGCATCTCCCTAAACAAAAAATATGGGGATGGAAGCTCAGCACGGATGCCTGTTCCAGGTTTAAAACTACTTGAAGTGTCCATCATTCCACCCTTTTTCCTCTCTTCCAATTTTAACATTTCAATTTGAGAAGAAAAGATGGATCGTGCAATAGTTCGAGTTATTGTTTGTGAAACAATATAATGACATGCTCCGTCAGAACCCCTTTGTCGAGTGAAATTACAAAGTAAAATAAATTTTAACGGAAACTACAATAAACAATAAAGTTGTTAATTAGACACATTGAACGAATCATTCTGAGCGGGCTAGTGCTCCCCAGGAAGTAATTTATTCTGACTGTACAATACCTGGAAATTTATATTTAATGAGACAGTGTGTTTCGAATTAGTCATTCCAACTTGTGATCTAGTGAATCGTTGGCAATTTATTACTTATCCTTTGTGTGCTATTAAACAAACGAAAGATTTCCTTTGACACGTTCTAATTAAATTTTTCAACAACGTAAAATTTTTACTTCTCACTTCTCACCCTTTTACATTTTAATAATTTCTAACCAATGCGGACAAGTAACCGTGCTACAGTTCATCTGACTAAATTTTCTTGTGTTTGTCGTGTGAAGGAATTTTTTCCTGTTCTCTTTTAAAAATAGAAATGAAAGCTATCAACGGAGAAAGTCATATCGACATGCTAGATGTCATAAATCTGTAAGAGAAACCAGTGAAAGCTGTCGTACAGTTGAGGACATTCCATGTGAATGATTTTTCCTTCCCAACATACTTCCAGGAAATCGGTGCAGATTATTAAACACAAGACTGCAACTTATGTGCATGCATTTCTCATGTTTTTTTCAGCATGTGTATGTGTAAGGTATATATGGCCTCGACTGGGTTGACGGTGTTTGTTCACCCCGTCTTAGGAACTTCCCTGGTTCACTTTTATTTATGGTGATGCTTCACTTGTACCATTTCTCCGGGTCTGGGAAACCGTGAAGCCAGGATTGTCGGATTTTCTCTTTATGGCGTAGTCTATGCCTGCATTTTTTTATCATGACAAAATGCATAATATTCGAATGTATTGCAGACTATTCCTTTTCCATTCTCTGGACTTGATGGAAGTACATCACTCGACGTCGTCAGAGTCATCACCATTTAATACTTGTCTTCCACTTCTTCGTCCAATCGGAGTGAAGAAATGTGCAGTAGTCCTGCAGGAAAAAAAGTAAAAGCAACATTTTCGTTTCAAAGATTCACTGAGACAAAACACCGAAACATTTTCTCTGTATTTTTTTCGAAGACAAAAATGTCTTCCTTGTCCAGCAGCGTTTAGAAGTCAGAGTGAATTATATGCAAAACAATGAATCAAAATAAGGAGTCATAAGAGAACTGGAAAAACAACAGAATCGAGTCGTCCGACTGACTTGAGTGAGTGAGCAAAACTGCTCACAAGAATCTCCGTCTCTCTTTCATTATTCCACCCGTTCCATTTTTTTTTCTTGTATTTTAGTGTCGTTGACGGAATCGAAGTCCTTCCTACTCTCCCCCTCATCTTACCTAGTTAACGTCTTTATGACATTTTACTTTTGTTACGCTACACAAAACATACGGAGCTTGGGTTGTAGTGACGGGGAAAGTGGATGAAACGGCTGGATCGCTTGCCACCCAAAGGCAGTGGGACACAGCAACTTCTTCCATGTCTTTTAAAACCACATATCTACCATTACGTATTTACATATTATGTGCTCTTCACATATTTTTTTTGTGGTGGACAAGGATAAAAGCCGCCACGAAGAGCGACTTACGTCGCCGCGAGTACTTATTTAAGTTAGCGTGAAGCATAAATTTGTTTACAGGGCCATATCATATGTACATCCATACCAGCACAACATATCGTTTTATGAGCAGCCGGCAAACGTTTCTCCTCAAACTTTCCTTCGCGGAGAGACCAGTAGACTGCGCGTAATAGCTGAACAAATAGTAGGCAAGTCTAAACAAACCGAAAGTTTTGTGCAATGATCCATTCTCGTTCACATCATGGGGCACCTTGAAACCCGAGTTGCCAACTGTCGTCCTACTCCTCCTGACTACATCTATAATAATAATAGCGGTAATAATACTATTGTGCAGTGTTGTGCGTACATTTTCCCTCTACTTTCTCCACTTCACGGTTTTTATTGTTAAAACACAGGGCAAAAAACTTTGTACAACCAGGGCAAGTTTGTGTACCGTTTTGTAGGGACAATAATCCTACGGACTAAGTATATAGCCGGACTCCTTTTTTTCATGCCAGTAAAAGATACATGCACACAAGCATTTTCTCTAATATGTGGTTTTTATTTGCTCAGCAGAGAAAGGGTGTGTATAGATATACACAGTGAGAGGGAGAGCCGTACCGCGGAGACCGCAAAAGCAAAGAGTGAAACCACAGGAACAGTGATAGCAACAACAACATAGTCCCAGTGTTACATCCTCATAGACAACATTTATCGTGCCATGTTTGTGTTTGTGTGTGGAGGCATGTTTAGCTATTTGACTGAAAAGACATTCTAAATACCCCGTCTTTAAACGGAAAGGAAACAATCCCCTTCTTTCGTTTCGTTTGTTCAACGTCTTAAAAAAGTAAGCAGGAAGGAGCATAACGTTGTCACTCTTTGATTTCACTTTTTCCTAGAAGAACTACGCAAGAAAGCCCGTGCCCAGACAAGATACATTTTTTTTCTCATAGCGTGCCGCTATCATTAGAATAATAAATATTTGCCGGCTTACTCAACCTGTTCTAATGGTGCCTTCGCATATTCGCTGATCTCACTATTTTTTTCAAGAGCGGTTGCTTATTGAAATAAAAATGAAGAATTGAAAAGCGCAGCAGTGCACCAGAAAATATAAGTTTCTTCCCATAAAATAGGGAGTTAAAACACATTTAATTTTAATTTTCATCTGAATGACAAAAGAATGAAACGTTCATGAAACTACCATGCGTATTCGAGTAATTCTTAGCGGACAAGCAAACAAAAAAATGTCTGGATAATGGTAACGTGTCACGGGATTTTTCAAGTAGGCTTTTATTACTATCAAGCTAATGCCTTATGTGGCAACTTAATGACTGGCTTCACAACAGCCACTCGACAGCAGCAGAAGAACCGACGAATGAAGAGAGGTAACAACAGTAATGATATTCAGATATTGACGACGTGCGTGCGTGTTGAGAACATGGTGACCAGTGCCTCACGGCTTTGTAATATGCATGGCGAAACTGACGCTGGAGAAAGTGGGGAGATGAAATGAAATGTTTTTCCCACAACAATATTTTTTCCACCTTTTTCTTTTTTCATGACCAAGTACACAGAACTATACTCTCTGTTAAAGTCCAGCTAGGTTGAAATTCAGCTGGAGCTGTTTTGCAATTATCTGATATTTTAAGAAAGCGAAAGCATGGAAAAAACTGGAGTAGTGGTGCACCATATCAAACAAAGAAATTTTTACACGTTTCTCAGAAATGAAACTTGCATGGGCAAAGCGGTCATAATCCTGGCGGGAGCAGGCGTCATGTTGCTCCTTACTAGTTGGTGCAATGTCTGCGTAGGCAGTGAGTATGTATACCCACCGACATACACACCTTGTCTGGAATGATGGCTAATCAAGAATGGACTCAATCATGTTATCATTATTGTATGAAAATAAAATATGTGCTAACTCAGTTTGAATCCGAGCGCTGCAGCATATTATGTACACAAAACCCGGCGTGCCGTTGCGTTTCCCTCAGGGTGCACACTATAAAAATTCATGCAAGCTTTCACTAAGAAGGCAACTAGTTTTACTTTTTGTTGTCACCAATTTCTTTAAGTGTTCCATTTTTTTCTGCCTGTAAGTCATTTCCCCTGATTCTACTGTCATAATAAAACTCATGTGTGCACACATTATATGGACTGGCTTCAAGTTTGCGGTGCAATGTAGCAGAGCAGCGCAAACGATGGCGTGTCATGTAATTCTCATCAATCACTCGTACTTTTTATATGCGAAATTTCTGTAATGATATGTTGCTCCGAAAGTTTTCGTGCAGGTGAATAATACGAGAGTACTATAATATGCACGCATATGTACACACTGTAACTAGGGAGCTGCACGTGCGTCTGTAATTTTTATGAAAAGCAGAATATATACAAAAATAATTTGCTTTGCGATGCAATGAGAGTGTGGATATAATAATGTTTTGCATTTGGTCATTTGTTTTAGGGTCAACTCGTGGCCCAACTGGAAGCCAACAGGAATTTACTGCAGTTTCTCTCCCGCAACAATAATTATAATATACTCCTTTCAACGTAAACAACATCAGCAACGACAAGCAGCTTTATTGCTTGGAACTTTTTGCCGCTAATATTTAACTTCCCCTGCTGGGAACTTTGTTGAGTTTTCTGACCTTCACCGGAGTTTCCACATTGTGTCTGTATATCGGGCAGTAACAACTCCGGACGTTCCAAATCAGGATGAAATCTAAGAACTTAATGGAGTCATTAAAGTCTCCAATCACCTCGCGATCCAGCTTACACTCTTGTAATGCAACTCTATCCTTATCACCAAAGGCTGACCTCAGTCATGAAATCTGGCTGGCGGGGAACGCCGGGAGAGCCCAAACTAGCCATTCACTTGTCGACGCTTCTAGTTGTACGCAATTCCAATGCCACAAAATCTACCATACAAGTTCAATAGCGAATCGTCATGCCGTCCTACTAATCTGCTATTTCTTCATAATTCTCACGCTTTGTGTCATTCCAGGTAAATAAAAAAAAACAATATCTCTACATTTACTGTTTGCATGATCAAAATACCTATACACGTCTGACTCGGAGAAAGCGAACATTGTATTTTGGTCACTAAAAAGGCAACAAACGCAAAGATTTGGTATCGTCAGGGATAATGTAACGAAATATAAATAACGTATTACGTAACTACTTAACTGTAATTCAGTATTCAGTTATTTGTATGCACTAATAAACACTTCCTTAAATCTAAATAGCCTCAGAAACTCAACGAGGCATTTTAGGTTGGTTTTGCGGTAAATATTTAACCATTATCGTGACCATCTCGACGAACTCTTCAAACAAGGAAAAGAGCGATTTTTTTTACAAAATGTTTGTGGAAGTCGTTAGCGCGTTTTTGTTGAACTGTCAAGTGAGTTTACTATACGAGCAGAAAATGTTTGGCTGGAGAGGTGACCGCGAGAAAGTCAACTTACTTTCGGCTATCTTTGGTGCACGCTCGACCTAGATGAGCTATGTAAAAGTCAGAGTTTTTGCAAGTCTTCTCCCCATTAGGCATTGATTAATGATTGATTTCTGGTGTAGATCGTGAGAAGGCTGATTCAGCAATTTGCATTCTAAGAAGTTAATCAACAAGACATATTTTTTCTGTCTCCTTCGTTCAGTCATGCCGTCTTTATAAGCTTACGTCACGTATAAAGACGGAGCATTTTTTCCATGTCAGATTTTTGCATTTTTCACCACACGGAAATAAGAAGGAGAAAAAAATATTCTCGCCGAGTGGAGACAGGCATACATGTGTGTCAGTTGAGAGAGCCGACAAGGGTTGAATGGAACGACATCGATTAGGAAAAGGAGGGTAGCATAATAAAAAAAAGTGGATTTTTTATCATAATGCTAACTTGTGATGGCGTTGAGTCGACTTCCTCTTCCTGCATTTACCCTTTCAATAAAAAGGTATAATCTGTTTTTAGCTTTGTGTACTTTCCTCATTTGCGCTTTGCACTCGCTGCCAAAAAAATAACAAGGGGAATTCTGCGGATGGAGAAAGTGAAACAGGCAATATGCTTAAGCGTGGAAAGCCGCACACCAGCGATTTTTCTCCGTGATAAGATTACATCATTTGCACTTGGTATTATCTCCTGAATTTATTGTATCACTGGAAACTTTATTTCAGCTGAAAATAGTATTAGACTTAAGTTGGTGTAAAGGAAGCCTAGCAAACGCAAAACGTGTCGTGCTTGTCACCTTCATGAAAAAGGCATACGAGACTGAGTTTCACTTATTCTCTTCACACATGGGATACTTTTTTTTAGACAAAATCTTGCAATTACAAAAGTTTCGTTCCGATTTCTTCTCATTAGGAAAAAAACTACGATATCATCGTTTTGCATTTATTCTCGAGTCGTATTTTATGACGGTTTCATTTCCTGCTTCGTGCGTAGGTGGATAATTCCAGAGCACATACATATGTGAGTGTCCAGAACTCCACTTCCTTGTTAAAAAGAATCTTCTGTCCCTAATTAGCTTAATGATCTTTTAGTGACTCCTTGCAGCTGAAAAGTTAAGTCATTTCCTACATTCTAGTCAACTGTCTTTGGGAAGGAAGCTCGCGTGAAATCCCGGTCTCCAAATAAATACATCCTTTGTCCCAGTGATTTCAACGTGGTAATTCCCTTTCACGAGGACGTCATTACACACAATATGTTCTGCATTGCGGCACACTGAACCCGTCTTTTCCCTCCTTTTAAATCAATCAAAGTAAAGCATCAAGATAAAGCTGCAGTTTTTTTTCGAGTTGGCCTACTCCGCATCATAATAGGAGTGATAATGATTCATGGAGATGCTGCTGCGGATTGCGGGTATAAATGTGAAAGCATTTATCTCTCCCTTTTTTACTGGTCCTCCTTAAAAAAAACTTTACGAAACAGTTTCGTTTCAATACACTCTCTTTTAAAACGTCAACTCAGAAAGCTCTTTAATGAATCAAATTATCTGAAAAAAAAATTATGCAGCAGCAATGAATAGCTAAAAAAGTCACCCTTGACTTATAATCATTATTCTTTCGGAATATTTGGTCGCCTTGGATTTATTCTCGGCTCCTCTGTGATAATCACCACGAGAAAAAATGACGGAGTGACAGATGATAATGATGCACCCGAGATCTTGTTCAAACTGCTCGACGAAAACATGATAATCTTTAGAGTGTTCCACATGTAATGCACTTTATAGTGGGGGGAAATGACAACAAATGTGTTGTGACATCGCTTTTAAAACTATTTGATTGTTGCCTGATGTTGGTATTTATAGTAAGGTTTCATTGTTGCTGCTGGTGTATTGGTTGTGCTTGAGACAAGAATAATACTACCTTCTTCTTTGATATATCAATACAGATGTTTTGCGTCTCTGCTGATGATATAATGATATTGGTGCGGAGTACTGCAGTAACTATTCTAAATACATAGTACCTAGGCATTACTTTAGTCTAACCGAGCTGAAAGCCTCAGTCCTATTTCATTTACCCGAATCACTTGAACAAGATTGTAATGGAATGACGATGAAAAAAGATAATTGGCGATGAGGGTAATAGAAATTTTCCCCAAGTGAATAGAATATAAAAAAACAATATTAACCAGTGAAAGTAACATCAACACGTTTAGTCTTCTAAACAATAAGTTGTGTGTAATATTATTGGAAACATGTTCCATTGCTGCAGAGATTCCTGTGGCGCAGAGGAACATTGAAGGTGGAATCCTCGCCAAAATTGCATTGCAAATTTTTTTTGTTTGGGAAAATGCTCACATAGTTTATGATGGAATGTTGTTGTGGTTCCTGGCGGAGTTGATCGAGTGGTTGATTTGTAAAAAATCAAACCCCATGAGTTGTATTATTATTATTATTTTTATTATAATCACCTCGTATATATTTATTATTATGACTATTGTGTTGACTATCACGGAAGCACGACCATTGTGCTGACGATGAAAGAGAAAAGAAGAGAGAGAAAAGAAGGAGAGTGGCTTGACGGAAAAGATAATCTATCACTGTCATGTAAAAAAGGAGAAAAAATCTCGTGATGGTAGTTGGCATTCTCCAGCAAAAAAAGGGAGTGGTACAAAGTACATGCATGAGAAAAGGAAGGAGCGAGAGAGGAAACACTGAAGTGGGATAAAAATCGGTGAAATGAATGAGTGATCATCATGTGAAAGATACTGTAAATGAATAATTGTTTCGTATTTACTTAACTTACTTTTTTTTATCCTGTCCCATTATTTTAAGTACGGGCAAATACGCTTGCTACTCGAACAAGTCAGTAAGAATGGAATGCTTTAAATTGTTTGAGGTCGTGTGATGTCAGTGCAGTAACTTGTTACTTTTTCGAGCTCTTTTGTTTATCTTGTTTATTCTGGGAAAATATCTTACTTCCTCTTCTGGAATCTTGATTCTTGATTATAGGTAGTTTACTATCAGTGTGTCCATATTTTGAAATTATTGTGCACAAAAAAAAAAGAATTTGTACGTTATGTGTGAACAGGCGCTTTAATTAAATTTTTATATGCGATTTCGGAGTTATTTTAGCCTAGCTGAAAAAAACATGTAACATGTAGTGTACAAAATATTCACAAAAATATCACATTTGACATATTCTCTGGTGAACGTGCTCTAGGAAATTGAGCTTTCACTTTTCATTACAGCGTCTTGAAGAAATCCGCTTAGACACTGGAAATCTTGGGATCTCGCTGGTCTGAGGTTTTGCTCTGGTGACGGGATAGTAAATCACGGGCACCACGATACAAATTCAGAAAGGCGCTTAGATCCGACTACCTACTCCTACTCCCTTGTGGCATCATGCCATCCGTGTCATGAAATAGTGATCGTTTACTCGCTGCACATATTCTGATTCTGATCAAAGTTCAAATTGATCTGATTGAAAAAAGGCTACGTGTGAACTTTTTTACTTTGCAGCCACGTAAGAAGGAGTAAGACCCACTGAAATAGGATTTACTTTCCTTGTCATGAATTATTAACACGATTTTGTAATTTTCTGTGAAATTAATGACCTTAATATTATTCCTTCACACAATCGCATTTCGTCAGTAATATTTTCTAACGCAAAGAAAGGCATTCCATACTAACACTTTTGTAGATTTCCCAACCGGAAGTTGTGAATGTTGGCAAGTGTTAGGTAGAATGGCATAGGTAATTATGTTAAATTAAATATGCAAATGATATTTAAATGCGCAGTCCATCAATTTGATCCAGATGGGTATTTCTGGTAAATGACGTCAATTCGTCCCAGTTTACGACGGACGTTCACTCTTCCGTTTTTGCCCAGCGTTTATGGAATCCGGTGGAAAATTCTTTGTATACATATAACGGGTGAGAACCAACTGATGCCGCGGTTCATATCACGGAATGAATACCAGGTCCGATCCGTACATGTTCACGGTCCCATTTTCTATTAGCTTTTCTCCTGAAAGCGGGAGAAGCAGTTGAGTACATTTTTATATTACATAACATTTTACCCTCCTCCATTTCAGATTTGTTTAGGTGATGTATGAAACGGTTTAGGATTTTCGGCAGCAAAAACCCTTCTGCTGAAAAAAAATGGAAAACCTGGTCCACGAGTCGAGCCAGAGTGCAGTATACAGCAGAGAGCGCACCGGAGTACCGTTCTCATTGTTCAGCTTAGAGACTCGCCATTTTTTTTGCATCACCCCTATATTTACTCTCTTTACTTATTTACATTTTTGTTCACTCCTGGAAAAAAATGATACATTTTTAGTTTTGGTCAGGACCATTCCTCCTCTACTTGTAACAGCTGAAGTGCAATTTTTGACCAGATGTGATTTTTCATATTGTAGAAGGAATACTCGCCCGAGAAAAAAAACATGTATGTACGTATAGTTGGAGGGAGAAGGTGTAAGTGTTTAATGCTTTCTGTTTTCTCAGGGATCAATTTGAACTGGACGGTAATGCGAGTGTATGTGCTCTCCTGGCCTTTAGTGGACGACGAAGGGACGAAAAGTTATTACGTACATGGCTAATCTTGCCCTTTTATGGGAAATGTATATTTTTTTAAAAGAAAATACGTCATAACTTTTACCGGCTTCCTTACCCTTCTTTTTATTGTTATATCTTTTGTCGTTGCACTATATATTCTGTGCATTTCATATACATACGTTCAAGCGCCCTCGTTTTTTTAGACACACTACGGCTTCCGGGTCTAATGATGGTCGTTGTTGCAGTTAGTTGTATTGTACTACGTATGACTTGGAGCACCTAAAGTGACTTTCCCTCTTTTCGCAGATGGAGCCTACTGCCGAAGTTTTTCTGATGCTTCATATTTTTTTTACAAAAATAGTCTACACAAAACATAGGTAATATGTTTCTTCTCATGCGTGATGTGTCTTTTGTAGGCGTGAATATGGAATATTATTTTCATGGAAAGAAACTTTTTTTTTCTTCGCTGACTTTCTCCGCGCGTTCCCATCCCACTGCACTATGATGTTTGTGTGGACAAAAAGTGTTTCTACAAAATATTGAGGAAACAGTTCTGAAAAAAAACTCGGGAGAAAGTAAAAACGTATGGATGGGTGAGTGGAGAGGAAGGGAAAGAGAGGGAAAAAATTGAAGAGAAATGTTTTGTCTGAGGAACCGTGTATCCGTTTCTGGTCATGATTTTTTTTCTCCTCGGGTTTTCCACACTCCCATTCTTAGAAAAAAAAGTATTAGAACTATGTTGAGCGTGTGCCACTTAGCGCTTCAAAAATAGATAAAAATGGTGATACTTCCTGTCATTTATCTCTCTCTTCTATCAGGAGAAAAGGGAAGAGCTGGGGCACGAGAGGTTTTCTATTTATCTCTGGAGAAGTGTCTTCCATAAAAACTTATTTACATCGGGAAAGGGAAGAGAGAGGGTTTAGCAGAAAGGTTTGGATTATGGTGGGATACACACTGCAATAATATTTATGAAATTGGTGCACTTATTACTCCCACTGCGAAACTGAGAACGATGTTGTCTCCGAAATGGAGGAGCATTCGTGTGTCATTTGATGTCAATTTTTATTAGAGTTCTACCGGCTGTTAAAAGACAATTAAATGACTTCCCCTATTACACCAATGTCGTATTTTTATTGGTTTCTCCGTTCACTTCAATTTTATGTCCAATAAAGGAGTGAAAGATGTGCACAAAAAAGAGTCCCGCTTATATGGTCGTCGCTTTAGCAATTAACGTAAATATCAGCTTATTTTGCAAAAGTGATACAATTAAAGAAACGTAGCTTAATGCTCATATTACATCTACAGAATACGATTGTTTCGTAATGCAATATGGTAAAAGCAAAGTCTCTGATGTACAGTTTACGTTAGCACAAGAAACTATAAAACTTGCCTAAAATTTCAGAACATGCAGGTACGAAGTGTTGCATTCCACTTCCATGCCCATTGTTTCCCGGATTAATTAAGTAAGCATCCAGCAACACGAGTGCAGTTTCAATGGAAGGCGTGGTGTGATAAAATATCCTTGGGTAAGGACTCATAAAACATTATCGAAAATTCCTGTGAGAGGAAAGCAGCGATATCGTTGGTTCAACAAGTTAGGAAAACATTGCGCGCAAATGACGAATATTAATAATATGCGAGTTAGGTGGAAATATTTACTGTTGAGGGATTAAATAGAGATGTATTAAATAGAAGATACACTGTTTATTTTTATTGTTAAACATCGGATTCATCTTTGGAATTGATATGGATTAATTTATTGCATCCTACCTAAGAGTGAAGTTGAACAACTACATTGATCTGCTTCATGTCGGACTTTGACTGCATCAAGGTCCCATTCTCTGTCGCCCACATCTCACCAACAATAGATGACAATAACAAAAATTCGCACATATCTTAAAAAATGTAAAATCATTGATTTATACCTGTCCAAAATATGTAGAGCTTACTGCTCGTTATTGCAATACAATGCATCTCACGAGTTCGATGCACAAATGCAAGTTATAATGTTTCAACAGTATATTTTATATTGTAAACGGTTTCAGTCTAGGCGTCACAACACACTCGCTACTGCTACTGCATAACTACTGTTACTACTTTCACCGATGAATTATTTTATTTGTGCTTTAAAAATTTATATCTATCCAGTTTTACATCTCTCAAATTTTCGGACGCCCTTGGGTGACCGGTATAAAGAGATTCGACTTTAGTAATTAGATTCAAATCCGGACTGGGATGAGGAAAAAGGTCACGTTCTACTAATATATTATCCACCTTTTCATTGTCACTCGTACAGGAGAAGTTACTGTCTAAATCTATATTTAACTTTGACCTAAAGCCGACTTGAATACAGTAAGCAATCTACCTTACGTAAAAGTGTCTTATTTTTTTTCCTTTCCTTCCATCAATTTTTGCTATCTTACTCTTTAAAATTATGGATTAAATATGTGACCCAGTGTTGGGATGGGACCCGTTAATGGGAGATCGTCTACAATGCTTTGCTTCAGCTCTACACTAATTTCCTCGAGGCAATCCATTCTTCCATACAATTTCACCTCCTATCTAACGACTCCGCTAACTTGCATGTAGTATTATTATCTTTCTTTATTCATACCCAGCAACATTATGATGTGTTGCTGGATTTGCACGCATCCTTTACTTTCTCATTTTCCCTCAATCTTTCATTCTCCGAAGCAAGTATTTTAAGACTCTTCAGGTAACCTAAGAAAGCACACAGCAACCCTTTCGCTAATGCTCTAGTCACCATGAGGTGTTTAGCAAAGTACACAATGCACATTATCCTTCTTCTCCATCTTCGCCAACCGCAATTCTACTCGATCAAGTCACTTTTTTCTCAGACAGTAAGGAACCTCATTACGAGCACGAGAGAAAATACTCACGTATTATATGGATGAGTGGATGCGGCATTGTGCTCGTCCACAATATAACTACGGTATCATTAAGGATTGTAATAGTAATTCTGCTCATGGAACATTATTACGCAAGTCGGCTTATGAAATTCATGGAAAACTATTAATCATAGCACAAAATATACTATTATACAGATTTAATACTTGAAATGACAAGTTGTTCCACACAATAATAATAATGATGATATTAATTATAGTGAGCTTTTGGATTTTAAAGTTATATGTCAGCATGCATGGGATATATATTTTGTCTCTTGATTTAGCTTTGCATAATAAACCTTAAAAGAAGATCACCAACATTCGAGCGATATAATGTGATGAGCTGGAGTATTGCCGCCGCAGAAAGGTGTGTAGATTTATCCTTTTAATTTAGGTTAGCATGGCAGTCTTCAAGTCCTTCGGGAATATAAATATAAATTTGGGTCACCTCTTCCACGAAGCACCTTAGAAGACAGGTGGGCAGCACATGCACTTCGGTTGCTCGGCATGAGACTTGTTTACGAGAGGTAATATAATATTACTACGTCTTATCGTATGAAATTGAAGTGGAGATTGATAGCGCAACCAAGATGAGTAGGACACAACACAAAGATATGTTGTGTTCCGAAATGGTGGATCCACAGGACATTTTTTCGAGCTATAAAGAATTTATTTTAGCAGTTTTCTAAATCTAGCATAAGAGCCTAATAAAACAGGCTGTGAACGATGGCACAGGGAGAGAATTTGAAATGAACGAAAAGATTATTCCACGAAGTCATGCAATTTAACTAAAAGCTTCATTGCAACCATAAACTTGAGTGCTTACGTTGTTACTTTTACGGAGCAAGTACATAATAGCAAAATCTTGAGAAGAAGTTAAGTACTAATTTCTAAAATATGTTTTTGTCAATTAAGAAACTGTGGCTTGTATGAGTCAAGTAAATCAAGCTAAGTTTCCTAATAGACTTCTAAGTAAACGAAAATTGATTAGACTTATACTTTCTCCGCCTATCATTGTTTGTCTTTAATACTGAAACCCAAAGTGGAATAGTGAACTGAAGAGATTTGATAACGTCCTGAGTTTGACAAATTAATCAATATTAATTACGTTTGTTTGACAGGTACCGCGGGTATCGACTGCTTTAAATGTGTGAGTTTAAATGGAGACAATCCATCATGGTAAGTAATTAATGAAATATAACATCATTTTCGTGAAGACACATGTCCACACTTGGAACGGACTTCTTAGAATGTCCAATAATTTATCTGAATTATTTTACTGATTTTTAGCGAAGACCCTTTCCACAACAATTACTCAGTTTCCATCTTGGAGTCGCCTTGCATGGGAGGGAGGAAAGGGAGAAATGGGCTCTTCCCTGCTACTGCCTGCATTAAGTTAGCTGGTAGATACTGTACGTACCCTTTTCTTTCTTCTTTCAAATTTGATAAATATCAGTGCCAGCTTGGGGCATTACGAGAAGCTAAGTTCTTTTTTCAATTGAAGATTTGAGATTTTGAGAAGCAATTTAATCTGGGTTAAGTTAAAATTAGGAACTTTTGAGCATAATCACTCGTGAGAATTTACAATCGATATAGGAATATGGGAAAAGTTTAATCAGAGTTCATTTGAATCAGATTTCAGGACATGTATCCATCAGACTTGTTAATGTTTTAATAAATGTTTCAAATTAGCATTGTTTTGAATAGATTATATATCACATTGAGGAAATAGTGCATTAAAAGCAAATTTTGAAACTAATGACTTAATATGCATTTCATACAATGTTAGTCAAATATGGAACTGTAAATTAATTACACTAATTTTAGTAACACGGTATTTATAGGACTGGATGTATTATCAGTGAAACCATTGACTGAAAAAAAAACACGTTGGAGCCATTTAGTAAAGTTGAATGGACTAGATTCCCGAGGGAAAATAAATCGATCATCATCCATTTTGCAAGTAGGGATGTTTATTGACTCAAGTAGTACGTATGTGATGTGTCATTTTTGTGTCCATATCAGTGTAAAAATAGGATTTTTTTTATAAAGCAGCTAAAAGCAGACGAACAAGAAGCCTGTAACTCTTGAACAATAGTACTAACGTTCTTCTTTTTTTAATATCCATCCATCAAGTTTTTTGTTGAGTAATATTTTCATTTTGACCAGAACTTCACGCGTCTGGTTAAAATGTGACATTAAGAAGCCACATTATGACAAGGCTGAAGGCTTTGTATCCACCCATTCCATTGGCCACGCGGTCCGAACAAACGGCAAAAAAAATTTACACTTCTAATCATTCTCCCAGTGAAAGTACAACTGTACCATAATATTTCATATTAGAAGATACAAAAAACGACGTTACTACAGACAATCATCCTTATATTGGAATATTGGTGCCCACAAACAATATTTTTTTGTCTATCACCTATCATGAATCAAATATAATGAAAGTATATATTATGGTTTGCGTTGAGTTATCTATAGAAAAAATATGTGTATGTATGCACAGCTGACACAGGAGAAAGTATGGTAGTTCGGACGTGTGCTGTTGACAGTGGTACTCTAACCCTGGACACCGAATTAGCTCGCATGAGTCATTGTGGATTCTTTTATTTCGACGACAGGTACTCCATCATCTCACCAAAAAAATACGAAGAAAAAAAAATAAATATTTCTAACTTCACACGTAATATACACACCATTCTTTTTATGAAAACGTAGTGATCCTATGTTACATTATTATTGTTGTAACTATTGTATAATTTGAGCAGAGAAAAAAAAAGTCTTATTTCGACAAAAAACATTATTGCAGTTTTTTTTATTATTTTACTATCATTTTTAGAGTAGGCCTCCTCTCAGGAAAAATACCCATTTACTATATTACATACAATAAAACATGTTATTATGCTACAATATACTTATCTCCCTTTCTTATATACATTCTCCGATATAGAGTTTGGCTAGATGGTGGATTATTATGAAATCGATTGTTCTTTTTTTATTATTTCTTTGCTAACATGTTATTGTTATGATATTAGCAGCAGTGCAAGTAGGTACGTATAATATTATTACTGTAGTTGATTAGAGAGTTTGGGTTACAAGTATGAAAGGCTTCTCCTTAGTTCACTTCCTTTCTTATATAATCTCCATTTACATACAGAATATTACAAGTACATTAAAGTAGCGTTATCTGGAATGTGACTTTTTTACATTATAACCATTATCATACCATTATTACTTTTGTACTACTATTCTTATATATATAGTTTTGCTACGTATCTCTAGACGGACAGTACGCAACACAAGTTAGAAAGTTCCTCTGCTTCAATTATCTTTTCTCCATAAATATCTAAAAAGCATACTTAATTTGACCTTCTCGTTCCTTTCCCGGTCTTATTGGACACAGGAAATTGAATAATAGAATGGACGTCCCATCCCATCAGGTTAGCTCATTCTCACAATGAAAACGTATGCACGCGTTTAGTAGCTGACAATAATGTGACAATCTCCAAAATTACAGACAAGTTCTCCTATAAATGATGAGCAAAGTAATAATATCATTAACAAGCGGTAAATATATCTTCACGTGATCATCGGTACGAATTAACTCAATAGTAATTTCCCTGGTTTCATGTCTTCTCTGGCATTACTGGATATATATATAAAAAAATGTGAAAGGCGACGCAAAAAGTGGAAGACTCAAACAATAATTTTTTTATGTTGGCTGTAAAAAGACGTATGGTGAGACGAGTCGTTTTAATTAGCGCCGACGGTTTTCCTTTTGATCACACCGCATGTAAAGGACAAGTAAACAACTCGAGGAATAATGTTTTCATTGGGAAATTCCATGGTGTGAGACAATTAATTTTCACTTACCTACATAATATTTTTTTAATTAAATCTATTGTGGCAAACACAAAATAGAGAAAGTTGTTTTGAAGCAAGCATTGTTTTCTGCACGTCACAGAGTGAAGTCATGGTTTTCATAAATTGGTATTCCGTATATATTTTTTGCATATTGTTGATTCATAATTCACTGCAATTCACTAACATCATTTCGTAACTATGACGTAAATTCTGCAAAATCTTTTCCGGGGCTCTCTTGAAGTGGTGAATTGTTCAGGGTCATAGATAACTACTCATTTCAATTTCGTAATTGGTGCCGTCACTTTTACATTCTGTAAGATTGGCAACTTTCACCAAAGAACACACCACAATAAAGGTCAGGTTTGAATGTGGACTAGTTTAACTACAATATATGTACTTCAGGAAATTGAAAGCCACAAGTAGAACAATGCATGACTCTTCCTACAAAAGACATCCTTAGAGAAACAATTACGACTGTTTCAACCCTTTACGTGATGCTGCTTTTGGCATTTGAATCGTAACGTACGTATCCCTCGTAGACAGCTCCAAAAAAGCATGTTCAAAAAGATCAAACTTGTCAAATAAACAACAAAAGGACTGGACTTTGGAGATATGAGCTTGGACAAAATTAGACAACCTTGAATGGTAGTGAGTAGTGAGTAGTCAGTAGTGCATTGCTTGCATTATCAGGGATTACATAACGTCCACTGTACAAAACCAGGTGAGATATTATATGTGTCTATAGTAAACACAAATTACACAGTTCCAGTGTGTTCAATGACGTCCCAAACCAATGTTCGTGAGTTAGGTTTTCATTTGTGAAGTAGACTGGGCAGGGCGGCCAAAGCAGGAGAAAGAATACTTGTGCTTTGAGAGTACACAGTGCACACACCTCAAATCTGCCGGAAGTTCTTGTTGCGAATGACAAGGTAGCGTTTACCTGTGTCAGTGATCAAAGAAACGACAACCTCAAGGCGGAATGGCTGCAGGGTCCCTAAAGTAATTACGCGAAAGAATGTTTAAGTAAGCACGAGAAAGCTCCATGATAAAAGTGTGCGCTGGGTAAATGCGGAAGGATTCGCAAAAGTGCAAGATTGACTAATGTTTCTCACGTCGTGTCATGTACCTCGCGCTCAGAGTAAAGTTAAACGAGGGTAGACGATAGGTAAATAAATAGCCGCCTAAAATAATAATAATATCATGGCTTAATACACAAAGATAAAATGTATAAAATGCACTAAATATATGTAGTGTGTCCATATTAGAGAAACTGTGTATATATAACTTCCATTTCATGGTATTGCCCCTCCGCAACTTGTTTACAAGTAGGAGCGTATCACACAAGACGAATGAAATAATTGTTGGAACCCCCACGGTCCCATGTTCCATGTTTCCCTGTGGAGCGTTTTGACAGTTGAGCAGAACTTCAGCTCACCGCCAATTTCATGGTTTTGCCAAGAAAAGTGAGAAGCTGGCTTTCGAAAGCATATTTACGCTAAGTGGAAGTGTTACACTGTATACAATTACTTCGCCATATTGTGATGGGCCTTGGGATTAAATCAGGATGGTAATCTTTTTAATGTAATTAAACCTTTCATCTTGCAATAGACTACGAACAACTCCTCTTGTAATTGAAAAGGAGTGGATGTATATTGCATTTAATAATATTATGTGTTCCATCTCAAAATCGGTTTAAAAAAGGGTTGAACTGTTGAATACAACACACGCACAAGGACTCCAAAGACGGACACTTAAGGGGCATCGTGAGATTGTCAATAAACACAATATGGCCCATTTTTTGGAACTTCAGATGTGAAGCTATTATTTCTGTTTTTATTATGAATGTAATAATTGATCGTATCCGTTTATTAATGACACAGTTAAGGATGCACTGAAATGAAGATTATGCAATCTATTTTTGAACAAGGGAGACATTTCACACTAATATTTTCTCACATTTGTTAAAATGAAGTGGACAAGTAAATTGGATGTATTTTTTACAAGCTGAGAAATCATGCGCAAAATTTTCTGATCACAACAATCAATCAATCGATAACTAAAAGTAGCTGAATCTAATTCGTGTTGCTTAGATGACACAGGAGAAACTATTACTGTAAGAGGATGTGCCTTGGACAGTGGGACGCTAAACGTTGACACGGAAATCATTCGCATGAGTCACTGCGGTCATTTTTGGTTCGATGACAGGTACAAGTTTACAAGCAACGTACTTTGTTTAATAAATTGTCACGTGACAAACAATATAATATTTATATAATACACTACTAGCCTTACACGTCACCTCGGCACACGCATTTTTTTCAAAGCAAACTAATTGTTCACCACATCAGCTCTGCTATATTATCTAATTTGCATATGTTCTTACACACTGTAACTTGTCCAACACATAAAAACGTTTAATCATAATCACTTTACACTTGCACACTAGTATAAAACGTTTGAAATACTCAAAATGAAAGGGTGATACAGCACAAATTGTTTTATGTAATATTTACACGCTTGAATAATAATTATTAACATAATTACACATGTACTATGTATTTTGAACTGTGTGTGTCCGTAAAAACTATGATTTTATGGAATTGGCTTGTCAACTGGCTTAATCACTTACTTTAATCAACGGACTTTGTGCCAGCGTACTTACCTAATGAACTGTAATTACGTGTATCTGTCTACTTAACAATTATTTGTACGGAACGCAAATTATCTGCATTATGTGAGCGTGTGTAATGTGTGTTGAGAATTGATAGTCAACGTGTTATTCACGTGTCCTTCATAATAATACAATTTCGTTTGTGCATTGTACATTTGTTTTCATGTCACTAAATGCGTCCTGTGAAGCTTAACATTCAATGTTTACTAAAAAAAAATAAGTAGACCATGCAAATTTCTGAGACGAAGGGTGGCTCCAAAGAGGCTGTGTTGATATGAGTGATTATGTATCCACAAGGAGACATTTCACGTATGTAGTCTCGAATGGAAGTGTAGAAGATCGCTTACCACTTTCTCCAGACGGATGTCGATAAATAATTTATTTTTCATTTACATAGAACGAAGCTGATTCCAACACTGGCAATTTCATCAGAAAAGTATTTATCGTCAACATGAGGGTGGTCGAATGTTTTTCAGGCATAATCCATTCCCAGCTAGTTTTGTGTAGGGCTTCTACAGTCGTATCGTTTTTGTGGTTGAAAAATGAAAATGAAGCTATTAAGCTTGTTTTCATTCGTTCATTCTCTTCCTAATATGTTTTCCTTTTATGCTGATTTTCGTAATCAGCGAAAACAATATTTCACTTTGTTAAAAGGTTCCATGATGTGTGCTTGAATATGCATAAACCGTGGCGTCTACAAGCACCACCCCAGAATATAATGCATATTTCCTGGTAAATCAAGATTGCGATTTTTCATTTACAATTTAATTGGGGAAAATGGTTTAGGCCAAGCACGTAACCCCAAAATTCAGATATGAAAACTTCAAAGCATTTCCATTGAAAGCCACAACTCATGCCGTTCCAATTATAGAATTACTACATATGCTTACCATCTGCTTATCATTTTACCTGTTAGCGTCCTTCCAAGAAAATCAATGTTTCTTATTGTTCATACGATAGCTTGAATTCTGCCATTTGTCTATACACTTCTTTAGGCACAACACAATATTATCAACTCAAGAGAAAATTTTCACTCACTTGCTCGCATTTCTTCCTCAGCAACAACATCAAAGATAAAGGTGGAACCGTATAACACACGGGTCCACCCACATTGCACTGAAAAAAAAGGAAAACATATAGGTAGCACATGCATACTATGAGCGCACACAGGAAATAAAGTATTTCTGGGCATTCCTCAAAGACAATATATGCATAGTTTATAAGGTCGTATCTGGTTAGGATTCAAATCATGCAAACCCACATAAAAATTTTATCCGGTTGTTCGCTTCTCCCTGTTACAACCCATGCTTTTTTTCTTCAGGTGTTTAGCTACCAACAAACAAATCTTCAAACAAGGAAAAGTCATTTTTCTCCCTTTCTGAAAGCTGCAGATAGAGCATGCCTTTTTTGTACAAAAAAAAACAAGCATGTAACGTATTTTAATAAGGTTTATGAACATGAACTTTTTCCTCGCACAAACAAAACATTGTGAATCACACGATGCTGCACTCTGTCAAATCACCCTAGCCTTTCCCTTCTCGTATAGATATGAATTATATGTGGAGCAGAAACACAGACACTCTACCAAAAAACATGATAGAGCTTATAAGTATGTGTATGTAGTGTACACTCAGTTGCTTTCACCATCCCTCCACACCTGTGCATGCCGGAAACCCTATATAGATGACTGTGTAGTAGTTCCACTCAAGAAATTGTATATAGTGAACACAAAGCAAATCCTGCACAATCAGTTCAAACGGTTTTCCATTTCTTGAGTAAATAAATTTCACCTCCGCGAAATATTTATGGAGACATTTCTTTTCCGGTGAAAGCAAAAGGGAAAAGCCGAGTAATCAACTGACGTTTTTCTGTCGTTTTCTTTCGCATAAATAAAAGGCAACTGGATCATCCAGATCACTTGGTTGTGTTGTTGCTGCCACTAGGAAAACCAGATTTAATAATTTATTTGCTTTCCAACTTTTTTCGCTCCCTCATCATCACCGGCGTCGTGTAGCTTTTACCGGATGACTGCATAATTCTACCTGTTCAGAGTGGAAACAAGCGTAATGTTTATGTTTTTGCAAAAGGCAAACAAGTTGGAAGGAAAAAAGTGGAAAAGAAACTATAGTAGTGTGAGTGAGGACGATAAGTGTGTGGATACCAATAGCAATAAAAATGGGCAACGAAACAGCAGTATTCCATGGCTCTAGTACATTAGCCATACCGGCAGTAACCTAATTCGCTCTTATTGTTATTGTTATTACATGAGTATACTTACGTACAAGACAAATTAGCCCCTCCACGCTGCCGGTGTGGAGCGTGCTCATTGTTCCATTTGTCAGGAGCAGTTGGAAGCACACTGCGCCACTTTGGACTTCACTTTTTTTTTACGAAAGTACACACAAACATCAGAAGACAATGAAGTGAAAGCACATACAGGCATGCAAACAATAACAGGAGATATACTGCAATTGCTGGGTAGATATACGAGAGTCTCTAGAAAATAATAAATCGATGCACGTTACCACTTTCTCCTTTGATGACTGGATTTATTGAGAAAGATGCTTCTGTCAGTGGTACATTAGCATTGCGTATCTAACTTATCTATTGATAAACTGAAAGCTTGTGATTTTAGCTTCTCCTGCAGAAACTTCAGCAAATTGGAAAAATTTAATATAATTTTTGCTCCTTTCATATTTCTGCTGAGCTTGCAGCTACCCCTGCGAAGTAGCTTCTTAAAGGACCTTGTACTACCTTTTTTAAAATTAAAACAGCATTTTTCTCGTCTTGTAATTATAATTTGCACAAGCTAGCGTGTATATACTCACATCGTAATTCATTAGACAGTGTTGTTGTGATAACAAAAAAAAAATTGTTATTGTGTTGCTTTGCGCTATGCTAAATTAATCAGGGATGGTTTCAATTCTCCTTGTTTTATCGCATATCTGGTACATATTATTCAGTATGTGGGTTTTTTGAATGTGGTGTCATAATGCCTTGCAACGTGTCGTGCCAACGAGCAATCCCAATTCACTTGCTTTGTTTTTTTTTTTCAGGAGTTATCATCATCAAATCTAGCAAAAATAGAGGGCTCATAATAACAACAAGCATGAGCGCTTCGCATGAACTATTGATATTGATGTAGATGATTACAGTAAAATACAACCAGGACAAAATACATTCTAGCTGTTTTGGCACATTAAATGTTAAAGGTTTTCTTGACAGCGCCTGGTTACCTCATTTTATTAGGGGGATTCGTGTCCCGTCATTTCTTCTTTATCTATGAATGCGATAAGACAAAAAATACGCATATTAGACAATAAATGTCAGATGGGTAATTACCTTCATGTTTCAATAAACGTTGTTGCATGCACCATGTTCAAGAATGTTCAGTCAGTGACATCGGGTAATTAACAGTTTTTATACAATGGACTCATCAAGGCTTCCATGCAATGTTTGTGAATATCATTTCCCATTTCAAAATTAAGTATATGAACTGATAAAATGAAAACGTATTATATTTAGTATAGTAGAAGTCGTCGAAGTTGCTGCCAGTTGAACCATGTGAAAAGATTAGCGTTTCGGAAAATTTGTAGTTTGTATTTACCAATTCGTATAGTATTGAAAGCGGCAATGAGGTTCTTTTTTTTAAAAAACTCAATACTTGTTTGCTTCGAAACATGGAATTCAAAAGTGGCAAAGGAAAAATTGGAATGGCATATAAAAAGAGGGAAAACTGACAATGAACTGGTGTCTCGAAAAAAAATACGGAACATGTAACATGCTATGTTTGTATATGCAATGATAATAGTAGTCATTCCCTGTGGCACGACACGGTGTTTTGTGTTGTTTACCATTTTTATAAATGTCTAAGGAAACAAACAACAACGCGCAGCGACGCCGTCATTATGTAAACAACAATGTATTTATATTGTTTGTGTTCCTCGTACACTCTGTTTTCAGTGTGAAGCTATCTAGCGCTTTTTTCTCCAATGTTTGCTGCTTGGGTAATTACGTCAGTGTGTCTACTTTTATTTTCGATTTTTGACGCAAGCCTATCAGTTTCATGCTTCACTTATGAGCTACAAGCTTTTTTACAAGTCTGGAAGACAAATCATCATCATCGTTCGTCCAATTTGAAGTTCGCGTTATTATTGCGGTGATACAGCTGGTCCTGTGTTACACAGTCCACACGGCTAATATACAACAGCAAAAAGAAAGATATTTTGCAAACCTTTAATAAACCGATTGCGTTTCAGGCCAGCAAAAAAAAAAAAACGACAGCTGGAAATGGAAAAAAATACGGGAATTGCATGAAGCCGGAAAAAACACCTCTCTTGCGGTTTACACACATTACATTGTAGTGTATTAAATGTAGTAAAAAATATATCCGTGTATGTGACGCATGCATTTCATAACAAGCTTAACCGCCTTCCAAAACCGGTGCAGTATAAGCTTCCATAAAACTTTTAGGTATAACATTTATCACCAACATTATTCCCTTTAAGCTTGTAGTGTTGTTGTTGTTGAGGTAGAAGAGAGAAACGAAAAGTGAAGCAACAATAAAACACTCAACCTTTGTATATATTTTTTACCTGTCCACCTTTTTTCAGTTTCATCATGTTTTACGGTGACCGTAATCCATTATGAGGTTCACATTTTGATTCTCGGGTGTATTTGTACCTGTCATTTTCAGGTATGTCAAAGGTTGTCTCCAGAGTTGCGATGATGCGGATGGCTGCAACAGCTCGTCACGACCAGAACGGCTCTCCACCTGCATTATTATTACCGCAATGCTCCTCATCATCAGCTCGGTTGGACTCCCAACGGATTTCTTTTCGGGTGGAGTGACGAAGCGTTCCCATTACCGAACTGGAATTTTATAGCTTTATCGAATTAGTAGAATAGCTAATTTAAGAGCATACTTATTTTTTTCCAGTTTTTTATTTCAGAATAATTTCATTCAAATTACTTTTAATTAATTGTTAGTGCACGAATCTCCGATTTGATTATTACATTTTGATGTTTAGGTTAACCTAAGTTTTTTCAATATCGAGTGGAGCAATTTCTCAATAATAAGCAGAACCGAAGGTACCACCTAATGACATTAACTTTTGGAAAATATATGTGTACAGCAAACAAAAACGATGCAAAGCACGTGCAGGTATATTTTTTGGACGGAAATTTTCTGAACAATGATGCATACTACAGGTTCGTTGATTTTTTTTATTATAATTATGCATTCTTATTATCCGCACCGTTACACGCATTGGCATTACTCGTAGTAAATACAGGGCATTATCAGAAGAAAGTGAATCAACTAAGTACAGCCATTTCACGTTTCATGACACAAGAAATAGCTTTTTACCCCAGAAAAAAATGGAATGGTAACTGGTCACCAAGGAACATCGTTATCCTGAAGGACCAACTCGTTTGTACGCACTAATGTCCCTGTGTGGCAATTTAGTTGTTACAACTAACAACACAAGTTTGCAAAAGAATCTGTCGATAAAAAAGCTGTTCATTGCACCCACCCCGTAAGCAAGACGACTTCATGATAGTTCCCGAATTCGAGAAATGCATAATGTGAGTGAAACATTACCAAACAAATTGTTGGGTGGAAAGGCGTCGTCGTCCCGCACGCGTGAAAACAAAACAAGAAGATGTCTATTTCCATGAACAGGCGAATACTTACATTCTTCAAGATCTCCGCCTGTTTTCACTAAGGACATAGATAATAATAATATGTGTGTACCACTGTAAGTTATGTTGTTGTTTGTGGGGACTGGGGACATGGTGAAGTGGTTGTTTTCTCCGAGAACGTCAACAACGACAACGTACTCGCTTGTTGCAGAATTTGTGAACATTTCCTGTTCTCTGTGAAAAGATGCAATGGTGTGTGAGTGTGTGAGTGACTGACTGCTTTTGTCTCACATCGACTTTGTGCAGCTGGATAGACATAAAGTTTATGGCTCGGCTCCTCAATGACATCATGAAGTTCCCACATTGCCTATTCAAAATGCCTTTTATGACTGCGATTGTGTCATTTCAGTTTCTTCAGTAAAAAAACTTTCACAGCAGATTCCTGTAATTTTCACGAGTCCTTTGAGGCGTTTGAGGTCCCCTTGTTTGCATAATGTGCAGTTAAACCGGCACCAAAATGCTTATATATTTTTTGAAGATTTTCTGTCTTCCTATTCCTTCCATTTTTATTGTGTCGCCGGCATACCAAAGAAGGGAAAATTTTCACTTCAAAACGTACTCCCAACAGATGCATTCCGTGAAGTAGTGTGGCTGCCTTGCCCTTGTAAATGTGAGATTATTCTCAAGGTAAGTTCATATTGATAAAATGTTGTATTCCCTTCATAAACAAAGTGGAGAATCATTTTGTTGCAACGTTCCGAAGCAGCGAATAATTTCGTGCTTTCAGATTTTATGTGTTGCAGGAATACACTTAAATGCTGAACAAATTCCAAAGTCTTCAACCCCTTGAAATTAGTATAAAATTAGCATTTGGAGAAAATCAGGTCAGCAAAATGGTTTGAACTTAAAAAAAAGCATGCGACAGGCAAACTGCACTCAACACACATCCAATTCATACTTTTCGTCAGTTTATTATGTTCAGAAAATTTCTAGAAACCAAGAAAGAGATATACTTCTGATTTCAACAATTACACATGTTGAGCATTTTTTTTGCATCTCAATACAATGCACAATGTTATTCTTGACGTTTTGCTGTTATCTGTGTTTAATGTGCTGCCGTAATTCGTTAATTCTATCTGGCCGTGAATGTTATGTGGGAGGATTATATTGTAAGAAAATGGCAATTCAAAACAGTCATTTTACAGAAGCTACATATAATAGGTATCTAACTATCAGTCTAATCGTACTTGTCGTCATGTGCTTTATGCAGGTGCACACTTGCCTTTTTTCAAAAATAATTAAAACCACAAAATACAAACAAGACCTGTGAGCAAACTCCGAATTGTTACGTTTTACAAACAAACAAGAAATTACTAAAGAACAATCAAGTCAGTCATTGCAACGTCTTTACATAAAATATGTATTGCGTGTACGCGTTGTCGATCTGAGAAAACCATGTTGAGTTTTTAACCGTATTACATAAATATATTGTGTTGCTTTTGTGAGAAGACGATATTATATTGTTAATTTGTGTTAAAATGCGGAGTTTTATCAGTTGGCTAAGGCATTCAAGTTTTTGTACATTTTGCCCAGTTGACACTGAGCCTTAACAAGTTGTAAACTTGGTCAATCTACTACATGTCATGTCCTAGCAAAATTTTATTGTTCAGTGTAAGGAATCATTAAGTATTAAGCTTTCTACATAATTTAAGTACTACACGTGATAACTGTTACACCATGTATTCCACCACGCATGTAAAACACAAATATTAAATATGTACACTACTATGTACTAAGTGTCAAGATGATCGAGCAACAAAAAATTGGTTAATAAATGTTTCAAAAAAATATTATTGTATTGTTACCAAAAAAAATTATCTAATCCCTCTTTTCCAGAAATTGTTTATTAGCGTTGGGCATCATAATGCATAGGTAACCTATCCTAAAATTACGACTTTTATATGGGTTCTGCTCCTCCGATACCATTCATATTAAATCATTTATTACGCAAGGCGGTGCCAACAGTTCAAACAGGACCATCTCGATCAACCAGTTTTAAAGAGAAACTTATAAGGTTTTTTCGAATGTTGGAGTATGACCTAACATTTTGCGCCAGGAGGAATCGCCGTCTGTGTCAAAAATTTGGAAAGCAAAAATTCGCTCTTCTTTGAGAAGGAAATTGTTTACATCTAGCCAAATTTATTATTAACTTTTTTTGATTCATGACGAATAGTTGTACCAGCAAATATTACATTTGTCAGATGAAACGGATTCCTAAAAAAAGTATAGGTACAAGGAGCAAATATTAAAAAATAGTTCACTCGCTATGCTACCTCCGACATGAAAGAAAGTCAGTAAAAAGGGCAATATCGTAATGATCAGAATGGTACGGTTGCCATTCAGCAATCTTTTACTGCCACTCCGACGAAGTATTTTGACTTGAAATTCATTGCCTCGAGAAATGATCGTGAGTGGGATCTCTCCCCTTTGTTTACTCATATCCTACAGTCCGGGTAGCTACGCTCGCACAATGCATTAATATTATGTAGTATTTATGAATGAGCGATGAAACAATGTGTACCTAGTCAGAAGAAGTGAAAGTGAATTGATGAAAGCAATAGGAATCCCTGCCGAAACACATTTGACTCGCCTTCCTCGCAAGGCAAAGTAGGTATCTTCAGTCAACACATATCCGAAGATTTGTGAATTAGGTCTTCCTCCTGGAAATCACTCATTCATTCATTCACTTCCATCTTACCTTTCACACTGGGACCTCGACGTGACGATAAAACAATGCAGAAAAAAGTAAAAACAAAAAAGTTTGCCCAAAATGAAGATAACTGCTTGAGCTCACATCGACCTTTCTCAAAGTAATTTATATTTCATGTAGGGAGACGAAAATGGGATTCGACAGGCGTAGTAGTAGTGGTAGTAGTAGTAAAATTATTCCTTTTTGTTTCCCATTTCCCGATGCTTTCCAACTTCATAAAAATATTAACCTTCAATACTTCCTTGGTTTCTCACTTTTATCGTTCACAAAATTGTATATTCCACGCAAGTTTTTTTTTTCAAAAGTAAGTTTGAAAAGTAAACTCATAAATAATCACTGAAATCAATCTCGCCGATACAAATAAGTATGTGCGGTTGTTCGTCTGCGACGTACTACCTATGAGAAGTGGCAAAAAAATGAAGAAAAAAGTTCATACATCATACTTGTATTTGTGCACATTGAAGAATATGTAGAGTCAAACCGTGGTATCACATTCCCCCTGCTTTTTCTCTTGAGTTACATTTTAGTGTTTTCTGTAGTGTTTGGCCTCAACTCTGGAACACAAACACGCCAAGCATCCGGGATAGTGAAGAGAGAAAAGGTGAAACGGTAAAATCTGAGACTAAGGAAGGAATTTGTGACATCCAGGCTTACGCATTAAAGATCATCTGATTAGAGTAACATTTATTTTAATATTCATGAAATTTTTGAAAACGAACACTGCGAAATATTATGGTCCGAACCAGAAATGAACAAGATAACGCGTACAAAGCACTGCGTGTCAAAAATATTCTGTTGAAAAGGTCAAAAGCTTACAAAATGTAGGCTTCTATTTACGTATAATTCTAAATTTGGATTTAAACTAAGCGAGGGTACCCAAATTCTTTGCATACTTTATGATGACCTTTAGTTTTTTGCACTGTCTGAGCGACTGAAAGAAAGAATGTGTAAAATACTATTTTGTTTTCACCGTTTCTAATGTGCCTTCTCCTTTCTCAAAACCAGGCGCAACAAGAATGCACGTAACAGCAACCTCGTTTATTTTTAGCACTGGAATACGTCATATAAAGTGCGTGGCAGAAAGTACACGAAAGGCGACATGAAATTTGCACTAGTAAAAGGCGATTACGAATCACGTTACAGGAGCGCAATTTTTTATGGATACATTTTCTCATAATATTGGTAAGAAAAATTGCGGAAATGAGCAAGTGGCAACAATTTTTTTTACGGAAATTACCTGGAAGTCATCGGAAGATGTAGCATCTCGTCGTCACCCAAGCGTCTCCATCTTCCTCATTTGTCATTACAATAAACACAAGAACCATTCTTTGCTTGACGGTGAGCATGCCTAAAATCAATAGTATGACGGTAACCCATTTATGGATTACTTTTTTTTATCATATGCCACTTCGCACTGAAAAAGTCTTCCAGGAACGGTGTACAAAAAAACACAAAATGGGAAAAAGTGACGAATTGAACTTTTGGTGGAATTGTCAGAACTCAAAGAAACTTTATTCCCAACTTGTTATTGATTATGTTTCAGTGATTACATTTAAATGTGCTTTCATCTCCTGTCAATTTGTTGTCTCAAAGGCGATGAGACCGTCTTTTATCACCATTTGAATGAGGTGATCATGTTCCCCGAATTGGTAAATCAGATGCTCCCACCTGGCACACAAAACCAAGTAAAGAAAAAGTATTCAATCAAGTTGCTTGAATCTTTTCCTGAGCTCAATTTGCTTACCACATTGCTCTATTAAATAAAACTCAATAAAAAGATGAAACGAAGTGAGAAGCATTTTGATAACAAAAAAAAGCATAACTCACGTTGGCACATCCACAAGAACCAGATCTCCCTTCTTTCCAACCTCAATTGAGCCGTTTGTCTCTGCCATGCCCAGAGATGCGGCTGCATTGATTGTACAGGCGACCAGAGCCTCCTCCAAACTCATGCTGAACAGAATGCATGCCAGGTGCATGACCAGCGGCTGTTTCACCAGAAAAAAGAAAGTTAAATGTGGCAATTTTCGTCTTCTTCCCAGTTATCCAGGAACTGAAGGAAGCCAGGGTGTATTCTACATTATGAATCTTAAATCTTTTATCTAATTGAATATTACCAACAGTGATACTTTTAAGTGAAGTGATAAGACTTCAGTTTTATTTTTACGTTAATATCTTTTCTGCTCACTCGAGTATTCCTTTTCTGGCATGCTCTCTTTTTTTGTGGAGATGCAGATGTAGAAATAATACATTATGCAAGCGGTAGGTCATCCGGTGGAAATTGATACATGAGAGCTATTTATCAAGTTAATAACCACTTCCGCTTGAAGGGAGGCTCCCATCTGGGTTTTTTAACAAATTGCTGGTGTAAACATATCAATGCCATTCTAACTTGACCCACATTTGTGATTTTAGGTTCAATACAAACACATGCATAATGTGATCGAGACTGACGCTGGGCAAATAAGGGGAGTTTTTCATAGGTCGGGTGTCATTCATTTTATATCTTTCAAAGCTCTAAGCTAGATAATTGGAGCGGCAGTTTTCGGCGCAAATTGCTATTACATACATATATCGCACGGTGGATCGCCGTGCGTAATAAAAATCAGCAAGTATAAACTTTCCTAAAAAAACAGAATAACTTATTGAACGGTTCGTCTATTTAAGGCAGGAAAACTTCACTCGTATGTTAATATATGGTACGTATCAGGTTTTGAGTGATAACACATTCTGTAGACACAAATGTCTTATTTTTGAAACATTTGAAATGTTGCTATCAAACCCTGTGAATTCCCTTGCCATACTGCATTTTATTGTAACGTGTAAAGACCACTCCCAACTCCACAAACAACGATATTTTATGAGGCTTTAGAAAAGTAAGGGAAACTGACAGAAAAGTAAATATCACATGTGAAAAGAAATCGTAGATACTCACTTCAGCTCCACCAAGAGGGAAGATTTCATCAGCATGAAAGTTCATTCGCAAGCCGAGGGCTCTACCGGCCTCAAGGACCTCTCGTGACGACTCGAGTTCAAACACGCCCTTCTCACAGAATACGTCAATGTTATCAACAGAGATTTCTCCAAGGCGAATAGCTCTGGCAATGGCGGGAAGTTGGTTGTTGATGACAGCCTTCGTTGCCTCCTCCTCCGACAGTTCTCTACAGAATCAAATTCACACTTTAAACAACTCGTTTCTGCACTCTCTCCCACAAATCGTTTTCAATCAATCCCCTTTGCGAAAAAAATTAAGAGCCGAAGCCGAATAATAAAAACAAAAGATTATTATAATGTTGGTTTATTACTATGCATTAATCCATTATTTGGTGAAATGAGTGAAAAGTCATTCATCCCATTCCGACAGTATAATTCAATTATTCTCACCACCATCATTTCCATATTTCAGTGGGGACGCCAAAGATGTCATAAGCATTAATCGAATACAGGTGCATTGACGTGCATGGAGAGCGGAGGCGTTACAAAAAAAATATTATGCAGACCTTGTGTAAAGATTTTTAGTTTTAGTGAGCTGATGTGGCGTCCACAGGAGCGAAGTAATGAAGCCATAAATTCATAATGTCATCCTGTCATCATCACCGTAACGCATTATGCATGAAGAGTTACCATCATCATCATCCTTTCACTATCCGTATATATTTTGTCGTCGTTTAATTTTAGGTCTGTCCGGTGAGCACTAGTGGTTTTATGGGTAACTTCCATTGCAACATTAAGTATGACGACATAAGAAGAAGCTAAAGTACAGTCTTGTTTACTCGCATCCGGCGAGTGGACCACTTGATAACTTTTTTTTTCGGAGTTGTGCTATTATTGCAGAAGCAGTAAGTCAGTCAGTCATTGAGTCATTCAGAATGAAGTACCTTCTCCATCATGTCATTTTTCCACTTGAAGGAATCCCTTTTCTTTCCAAGGATAAGCGAAAACGAGAAAAGGGAAGATCGTAATGAAATACGTAGTTGTCAAATGGATAACTAATTCATGTCTAATTCCCTACTAGCATGGATGACATGGAAGTTTATTCTGGATTCTTACAGATTCACAGAAAGCAAGATAATACTGGATACACTTTCTTGTGCGGTGAGGAGCCTTCACGATGAAAAGAAAACTTTTTTTTTCACCTAGAAATCTCCGCTAATTATGTGTGTTCTGACTATATGGGAATTGTAACTATTTACTGCGCATATGTGCATGTCAGCGAAAGATTTTCTTTTCGGAAAGTGCAATCATGTTTCAAAGTAATCTGCTTGCCACTCGATGATATTGAAGAAGTACTGAGGAAACTATAGTGTTCATACTGAATTGGTTTGTGTCAGGTGTGCCTACTCATAGATAAAATGTCGCGTTGTAAAAGATGCTCCGAAAAGCTTATAGTAAGTTTCATTCCTTGGACACATTTTTTTTGTTGGAGGTAGCAAACACTATGCATGTTGGTTTTATGCAAAAAAAAAAGCTGGAATGACACTGGTTCGCATTATGAGTTCTTTTTTGTAGATTTTTTTGTTGCGAGATGTGTGACTACACATATGGAGCCCGATTTCGTTAATAATCTAGGGAGACAATGTGTAATTCACAATGTTTGAGGTTCATACTTTGGCGATTTTGGGATGGCATGTGCACCACAGAATGTGGTCGAGATGTCCACAAACGTGAGATCCCGCTTGGCTCGCTCCAACACTCTCAGCATTTTCAGTTCCGTGTCCACGTTCAGCCCGTAACCAGTCTTGCATTCCACAACGGTCGTACCTGTGCAAAAAAAATTAGGTGAAGAAAGTGGGATTACTTAAATATACATACACTGTAGTAGTGTTGCCCAGTTTCCTCTAATTTAAAAAAAATATTGAAGGATTCCCTTGAAATGTAGTGTAAACTTCCGTTATGACCGCAACAACTCTCGTGCGTATTAAATGTTTTAGGGGAAACTTGACTGCCACTTTCATAGACCGTTGGCTTCTTTTCTTTTATACTTGTGTGAGTGAGTATTATCCTTGTGGAGTAAGGTAAACAGTAGTAAAATATGACGCATATGATACACTGTTTCTGGGAATGGAAGATGTCCTCCTGAAATGTTTCATGAGTCTCCACTGACGTATTATTGTCCCTAACTTATTTATCTCATTACTCCCCATGCCCACTTCCCACAGTGATACGACCTCGTGTAAGCTATTAATGCACGTGATGTCAGTGGATTCACCAAGATACTTATTAGATTTAAAGGTCACTATACCTTCAGAGAAACAAAGCAACTTAAGATTAATAGAATTCATGATTTCATTAGAGAGAAGGGAAATTTATGGACTTGTGCTTTCATTTTTTTAGTGCAGCAGCAACCAACCTGCTCTCGTCATTCGGAGAAGTCTCTCCCTCAAGCTGCGGAAGAGAGTGTCTTCAGAAGCGCGTCGAGTGTGTTCCACCGTCAAATGAATCCCTCCACCGATACTATGAATGTCCATGTAGCTGGCACCAGCGAGCTAGGGTTTTAAAAAAATAAATATAATTTACATGGAATTGAAACACGGAAGTTCCAGGGGGAAAAATAGTAAGTTTGCCGACTGTCACGTATCCGCCTCTGATCATTATTTTACGCAATGCTACATGTCACGATCTCTCTTGGACATTCACCCATTGCAACAAGCTCAATAATCATTTAATGCAAGAGTTACCCTAACGAACTACCCGGGAGCTGGTTTTATTCAGCTACTTTGCATGACAGTACTCAATGAGTCTACATAAAACCCGGAAGAGTTTATAGTCACTCGGATGAACTACTTAAGCTATATGCATATATATGACACAATAGTGTGGCATCGTGGAAAAAATTGTAATCCTTGATAATTATTGTGCATGCTCCATTTCATTTTTCATGTCTGCTGTATTTCTAACTGGAAGAACCCACGAACCATGGTATTGCACATGCAAGTGGTGCACGCACCACAAAAACCGCTAAATGCGGGAGACTGAATTCGTGTCATGCAGGTATTATGTTTTATTTGGACAGTAAAAAATGTTTTCAGGTCTCCGTATTCTTTACCCGGTGCCATCAAGCATGGGAATCAGAAAGTTTGAGAATGAGGACATATTTTAAATCGTGGGCTGGAATCCTCTGTTATCGTCAATCTACTAATCCTAAATCCTAAAACATTTAATACGCACGAGAGTTGTTGCGGTCATAACGGAAGTTTACACTACATTTCAAGGGAATCCTTCAATATTTTTTTTAAATTAGAGGAAA
>JAHZNF010002563.1:0-10527 GCA_027744215.1 Troglopedetes dispersus
CGGAGAAAGGAAGAAGTCAGAGAGAAAATGCGAAAGGGAGAGAAAGGAAACACAAAAAAGTTTTTCCCTCATTATTTCAGTATCCAGTAGGGAAGCAGACGAAGCGAGAGGAGAACCAGAGAGAAATATAAATGAACACAAAAGAAACCGGTCAGCTCCCTTCACTTCTTTATTTCCTCGGAATATTTTGTTCTTTAAATTCAGGAAAAGGAATAATGCAAAAGCAAAACAATATTATGGAGCATAATGAGCCCACTTTGGAGTAGAAGTCGAAAAGTATCATATATTTATATTATTTGTGTATGTATGAATTATGCACACGCATTCTGTGATGATCATCATCCTACTCAAATCATAGTTGGCAGAGAAAATCCTTTTTCGAGTGTCATGTGCAGAGGATATCTAATTGTCTGGGAAGATAGTAATGATGATGATAACAAGTGTTTTGTGACCCTTTTGTTGTTGTGAGTGAGAGTGTGTACGAACTGCTTGTCGTTCTACATTATTTGTTACTTGTTTTTGTAGACTTGCAAGCATTATGCAAAAAAATGTGAGTGAAAAGAACAAAGTGTGTTTCAAGTAAATGAAGCCACTTAAAAAAGCTTGCTTTTCATATGTGTGATGGGACAAAGCTATCAAAAAATAGCTGTAGTGTCACGTTTTTAAGCCGTGTGACGGGAAATAAAACGACACATTCTGTGACCGCCATCCGATCCAAGTGAAGTGAAGCCACAGTAGTGAAGCAAGAATAACACCGGTACATAATTGTGCACATCTGGTGGTAGAAAATCCGCTCATGAATATCTTTCTAAAAAACACTCGCGAATAAAAAGGCTGGATAGAGCGACTAAATACAAATCCATCTTTATTTTTTTGCAAGTTAAACCGGTAATCAAACAACTTATATTCAAGTACTTTGCAACCCTTCAGATTTCGAGAATCCACAAATCACCTTATCTCGCTAAACTAGACTGTGTCCAAATCAACCTTCTCAAACACAGACCTGCATCGTAACTTTTGTAGTTTTTGCTTCAATAAATATTATAAGCGTCGTAAAACCAAAAATTCAACTATTTTGGGAGCACTTAACTTGACAAATTATGGAACATCCGACAAGACAAGTTCTCCATTAAAAAATTCCTGCTTTGAAGTGTTTCAGGACTACACTTCCTTTTTCTGAAGACAAAATTATCACTTTTGAAATTCAAATCAAGGACAACCCAATTTCCATAATAACGTTGCGTAAAGTTACAAAAAAGTACTTAATTCTTTCACTTCTCCACACATTTCCTTTACACCTTTTCTGACAAGTCTCTTAGACTTCTCACACGTCTTCCTTTTTCGCCTTCTTTTCAAGTTAATTATGCAAAACTCGCAATTAATATTTTCAAGCTTCCATCAAGACCCTTAAATATTCACAAATTAGTAGTAAAAAAAATATTCAGAAAGCTCCTTTACCATATTTTAGTTCCTTTTTTTAAAAAATATCCTTATCTGCAACATTTTTTAAAAGAATGTCTCACAACAGAAAACTTTCTTTTTTCTTCGAAAAAAACAACTTTCTCCAAAAAAAAGTTTGTACTTGCATCCAGAAAAAACTGTCAGGAGCACACCAAATGTCATCATCATCATCATCACATCTCAAAGTGAAAGTTTTTTTTGCTCAAGTTATCTCTTTTTTTGCTTCTCCAGACGAAAAAAAACCCGCTTAATAAAAAATTGCCTAGTTTGCCCTTTCATCTTTTTTAGCCCGTCTCTTTTCCTTTTCATCTGTTATAATTTTTAACGGAGGAGAAGATCTAGCTAGGCAATTTTAACAAAGACATGTTGAGCACATCCATATCTGACACAACATCATAATATCCCCACACTTACTAGTTCTCTAATGATGATGATGATGATAATCATGAAGCCATTCTCATCACACATCACATCACCACCACCACCGCCGCTACTACTAAAAAAGGAGCAAAAAAAAACCGTCAGACACAGTCTCTCTGTATTTTCTTTTCCTCCTGTTTCCACCAAAAGCGGAAACAGCAACGCTGCAACTTTAATGCGATGAAAATGGAAGAGATACACACACATATTCACTGGAAGGGAAAGCACACTATCTTCTTTCTACCTATGTAGCTCCCCAAAAATTCATAAATATGGACACACATGTGTATACATACATATATTTTTTATCATTCCTGTTTTTGAAGCACTTTGGATTTTCCGCGGAGTATGTAAATGTATTCTTTTATGCTTTATCCACTCCTCCCGTCACAAAATAGAAAAAAACGGAGCGGCTGACAAGGAGGAACGGGAAAAGAATAGGAAATTTATTCTTGTATTCCTAAAAAAGAGCCTCTGGAAATACATCAAAAGAATGAACCCAGAAAAAAAATAAAATTTATGGCACGAGTGAACAGAAAGTGTATAGATGTATCTATGATAAAGGCAAACGAATGAGTCAACCATGTACTATATTTTTTTATTTCCTTGTACTGTGTTAACATTAAAATGGTAGGAGAGGCGTCGAATATCAAAAATATTGTAGAATGAGAAGTGATGATGATAACCGAGACGGAGAGCAATTTTTTTTGCTCCTCATTTTGTATACCAGTACAGACTAGTGAAAAGTGTAGACCAAAGAGTTTCATGGATAATGGATTGTGATGACCTGGCTCAGGTCTTGAGCCTTTTTCTCTGATAATAATAATAACGGACGACTTTGGTGGTGGTGGCAGGAAGTTTTTGGGTGCTGCTCTACTTATATAGTGCTGCACACGATTGTTGAGCACACTCTTCTCTCAAATATTATTCCTAGTTATTTCTCCACAGTTGAAAGAGGAACAAAGGGAGAAAAATTTGAAAAAATACACATATCTCCATTTTACAGTTCAAGATAAAGGTCAGAGACGAGAGAGAATAGCGAAGATTTTCCTTCGGATGGAAAGAGGAAAAAGTGGCTTTTTTTGACATGGCACGCACGGTCCACATGAACCATTTCATACATAATGTTTTTTTTTTCTTCCTTTTTTCCATTCTATCTACACTAGTAGTTCCTAAGTTGGTTATCATCCTTGTGTCCACAGATATAAAAAATGTATGTAGGTTTCCCTTATTTTTTCCAAAGTGAAATGGACAATTTTAATGAAAGTAATAAAAAGAGAAAAGGCGATGAGAAGCGGAGATGAGGAAGAAGCTCGCTCCCTTTCTCCTATTTTTTGGTACAGAGGAAATACGTACGTACCAAGGTATTCTTACAAGAGGAAAAAAGGGATCAAGACGATCGAGTTGAGCGAACATATCAACGGCGAAAGCAATCAAGCACAAACGGGATTTTCTCCATTCCTTTCTCTCTCTCTCTCTTCACTTCTGTACACACACACACTCACTATCACACCCTTTTTTCCTCACTTTTCTCTCCTTCCAAACATTTTATCATTTGTGGCAATAATAACGGCCATTTCTCTCGTTGAAAATAAAAGAAGAAGAGAAAGTTAAGAAAGGAAAAATTTTCTTCCGAGAGGACCACCGGCGCACACACAAACAAACACAGAGAGAAAAAAGGATAATTTTTCATATTGTAATGGCCCTCTTGTACAAAGCCATTTCTCTCGTTGAAAATAAAAGAAGAAGAGAGAAAGTTAAGAAAGGAGAAATTTTCTTCCGAGAGGACCACCGGCGCACACACAAACAAACACAGAGAGAAAAAAGGATAATTTTTCATATTGTAATGGCCCTCTTGTACAATCCCATAAAATATATTTCTTTAGGTTCAGATTGAACAAAAAAACAAACATATTTTTCGTCCTTTCAACACGAAAAAAAAACATAAAACTTACCCGTTGCATAACCTTCGCGAGGAATAACACATTGCACTCATGTGGCTGCACATGAGGCCAATTGTGGCTATGGTCGTGTCGCTTGAGTCCCGAGATTTCGTGACATCCATGACTGCACTCACACTTGATGTCACTCTCATCCTCCCTCGACTGGACCGCCCTTCTCGCCCAGTGAACCAGGGTGCACCAGTCGATCGGCTTGAAAATCTGGTCTTGCTGTTTCCTCGGGTAAGGATAGGTATAAAAGTGTTCGGAGGACTTATTACTAAGATTAGACACTGGTCTCGAGATCGGCTCCTCGTGACCCGTAAGGCTTTCCGCAGGTTGATAGTAATTAGCATATGCCGGGTGCTCGAGCGGATTATAATGAAATGGGTGATGTTGCTGAAGCTGGGACGCCAGTTGGTGGTGAGTTTGTTGCGTCAATTGTTGAAACTGGCTGGGCTGAGAGGTTGCTATTGGATTATTGTGAGGTGGTTGCTGCTGCTGTTGATGCTGAGAAGATTGAGGTGGATGTTGTAAGGCCGCATGCTGTCCGTAAATGTGTTGCTGAGATTCTTGTTGTTGTTGATGATGCTGTTGTTGTTGTGCTTGTTGGGCCGCCTGTGCAGCAGCGACCATTTGCTGGTGCTGCTGTAACCTCTGCTGTTGCTGGTGCACATGCTGGATTGTCGCGTAGTCGTAGGAAGCGCTTAAACTAATGCTCACAGGGGTTCCTTGCTGTGACGCCTGCTGAACCGCAGATAAAAGGGACGGTGCTGAGGCCAGCGGCTGATAGATTGGTTGTGGCTGCTGCTGCTGACCACCTCCTCCAGCAGCAGTTGACACAGCCACAATAACTTGTCCAAGGCAGATGTGGAGGCTTGTGAACCGCAGATAAAAGGGACGGTGCTGAGGCCAGCGGCTGATAGATTGGTTGTGGCTGCTGCTGCTGACCACCTCCTCCAGCAGCAGTTGACACAGCCACAATAACTTGTCCACCTGGTCCAGTTGCTGAAGAGACCTGCTGAGGATACTGCTTCCTGAGTGCCAAGGCCTGCACAGCAGAGTATGTGGTTGTGGAGGTGGAGGCAGCAGCAACGGAGACATTTCGTTGAGTCGGAAATCTTCCGCTGCTACTACTACTGCTCCCCCCAATTTGCTGGGGGGTTCGATACTGCTGCGGATGCTGCTGGTGCACCAACTGATGCTGTTGTAGAGGGAGGCCATGCTGCTGCTGCTGTTGCAGAATTTGTTGGTGGTGATGTCTTTGCGGAACAGGTTGGAAAGCGTGAGGCTGTCCCTGCTGAGCAGGTTGTCGAATTGGCGTGAGGGTTGAGTAAAAGGCAGATGTGGAGGCTTGTGAACCAGGAAAGCGTGAGGCTGTCCCTGCTGAGCAGGTTGTCGAATTGGCGTGAGGGTTGAGTAAAAGGCAGATGTGGAGGCTTGTGACGAGGTGGGTCCGGCAGACTGTGCTCGGCCCGCAGAAGTAACCATTCCACTACCAGTACCACCACTTGCACCACCTCCACCACCAACGCTCCCACTACTGACCTGGTATAATCGAGCAGCACTACTACTTGTGGGAGCACTGGTGCCACTGACCACACCACCTGGACCACTCGACTGTGGATACTGGTGAGGACTGGCGTAATGGAGGGGCTGTCCTCCAGCGCTTGCTGCAGCAGCAACCTGATGCTGATACTGTTGATAAGCATGCGAGTGGTGACCCGGCAATGTAGCCGCACTTCCCTTCCCTCCAGGCGTGGAAGTTGCAGAAGAAGGGTGAGCAGGCACCCCTTTTCTCGGGAGAGTGGTTGGGTCACCCAAACCTGGAAGGACTGGACGGTAAATATTCTGATTTATGGAGCTCTGCTGTGGCGGGTGGTGATGACGCTGTTGTTGGATCAAAGTTAAGCTTCTTTGAGCCACCACTCCGGCGCCTAGCGCAGCTTGGTACTGCTGACCTGATTGTTGTTGTTGCTGTTGTTGAGACACTGCTGGTGGTTGTGGTGCTTGCTGCTGTTGTTGTTGGTGATGATGGAGGTGGTGCTGTTGTTGCTGGTAATGGTGGTAGTGTTGTTGTTGTTGCAGGCTGGAGCACTCCTGCCCATTTTGCTGTCTTTGTGCCACGACGGCCTGTTTCTGGCTCCCACTTGAAGTCGTCGCCGTCTGCCCACCAGACGGAGGAGGAGGAGGATGGTGGTGGATGTGCGGGTGATGATGACTGTGTCCCGCAGAAGAGGTTCTATGATGGAGATGATGCTGGTGACGAGAGGTTCCTGAAGAACTAGCTGCTGCTGGAGCAGCAGCACCAGCTGAAGCACTTGTACTTGGCTGTTCTCTTAATTGTTGTTGCTGTTGCTGAAGTTGCTGCTGTTGTCTTTGATGATGTAAGAGCAACTGCTGCTGGAACAAATATTGTTGTTGTTGCTGCTGCAACTTTTGTCTTTGTTGCTTCTGCTTCAAGTGATACTTACACAAAGTATATTGTGGATGTTGATGGTGATGATGATGATGAGCGTGAGCTGGAATAGATGTGGAACTGGTCTGTGGTGGTGCAACTCCGGCTGCTGCTGCTGCTGTCACCACAGCCGCTGCTGTGGCACTACTACCCGCATGAGCCTCTGCCTGCGAGCTTAAAACTTCTGAGACGAAGGAGTACAGCTCCTGAATGGAGTTGTAGTGGGATAACCGAGAGTGAGTGTGTCTACCTCGGGTAGCAGAAGCGAGCACTGCTGCTGCTGCCTTGTGTGATGGTAAGGTTTTCGAGCAAGTAGCATAAATCGCTGCTGCTGCTGCTGCCGACGAGATACTTCCCAGTTGAGCAGACTCGGCAAGGCTGCTCGTGTGCACGGAAGAGGAAGGGATAAGCAAAGCCGCTGCTGCTGTTGTACCACCACCAGCTCCACTCGAAGACAATGGAGTTGGAGGAGTCGGCAGAACCACAGTTGTCGGACCAGTGGTGCTCGAAGAACTCTGCGAGGCGGAAGATGGTGAAGCAGTTGCTGGGGAGGCGACTGCAGGAACCGGAAAATAACTGCTTATCACTTGCGCCACTACTGCTTGCTGCTTTGATCCCCCACCACCAGCTGTGGTGGTGGTTATCACTGGTTGTGCTGCAGGAACTACGGTACCTCGTCCAGCAACTTTTTTCAGGTCAGTTCTCCCCCGACTTGCGGTTGTCGTGCTGTGACTGGCACTACTCAAACTGTACTGGAGAGAGAAAGAGTCATCTTCCCTTTCTCCAGGTTCAGGAGAGTCATCAGCCCAGGAGTCCTCTTCAGACTTTTCTTCTTCTTCCTCATCATCTTCAAAGTAGTCATCCTCCTCCTTCCTTCTTTTCTGTCCGTCGAAGGTAATTATCGTTTTTCCCGCTCCAGAATCGTAATGGACTTGAACAGGACTTTTATCACGGAAATCTTCCTCGTCGTCGTCATCATCCTCATCCTCATCTTCTTCTTCTTCATCAGCAGGTCTCCCCTTTTCGGCACTTCTCCAAAATAATCCTTCACTTATATCTCCGCGTCTTATGGTTTTCCCATTTCCTGACAAGTTATCATCAGCATCATCATCATCACCTGTTCTCGTTTTGGCTGGAGAGATGGGCTCCCTGGAAGTCAGATCAATTTGGATAGTATTGGTGCTCTGAATTGGAGGCGGACCGGGGACAGCCTTCACTGGACTTAATTGAATCTGGACGACGTTCTGCTCCGTTCGGTTCTCACACTTGCTCAACTCGATAACTATGGTGTTGCTGCTTTGAGTGAATGGAACGGTGACGGAGGAAGAAGAAGGTGATCCTGGCACAGAAGAGGATTGCTTTGGACTGCTGCTCAGAGCCTGGCTCGCTGATGAGCAGGAAACTGGAGTTCTTTGAACTCTTGGCTTTGGCTGCGAAACCGTTGTTGTTGATGGCTTAACTACTTCCGGCGGTTCATCTTTCTTGTGTTGAGTCGTTGGCGGTGGAGGCAATACTAATAACTTTTTACGGAGATCGGCTTCAGTCTGTTTGGAGACAGCTTTTTCTTGTACGACCACCTTATCTTCTTTCTTATCTGGTTTCACGAAAGTTGGTGGGGCGACGTCAGTCTTGATTTCTGGTTGAGAGCTTTCCCCGGAAGTAGCACCTTTCTCTGGAATAACACTTGGAATAAATATTGGAGCAAGGATGGACCCACTACTACTTGGTTGTTCCGGCTCAGGAGATGGAGAATAGTCGCGAGGAGGGTAGAGCTCCGCCTCACTTGCGAACCTGACATGAGCTTTCTCCGCGCTTTGAAGTTTTTGCCTCTTCGGTGTAGGAAGTGTGCGGACCGCAGATGGGTAATAATCTTCCACTCCAACTGGAGCATCTGCTGGAATAACTGTGGCTACAGCGGCCTCTTTCCGTGGACTCCGGAGTACAACTTGATGCGGTTCAGGTTGACTGATGAACCGGACGTGGCTCGGACTCGGCAAAATGCGGACAGTGAAGCGACCCGTGTTCTGGCACACTTCCCGCGCTGGAGCTTTCGCTGGACTCCAGGCGCGGTCGTCATCAATATCTTCTTCCTTCTCGAAATCGTCATCATCATCTCCACCACCACCTCTACCACCTTTCTTATCTTCCTCTTTTCTCTCCTTACTCGAACTCCGCACCAAGGTCTTCGGAGGAACCTCCTCGTCGTCGCCAGCCACATCATCATAATCTTTCGGAGGTGGACTAGGCGTCCTTACAGGACTGCTCTCAACAAAAGTGTGCGTGGCCGCAAAGGTCACGCGAGGAGTGCTACTCGTAGAGGCCGAAGGACTAGCAGCCTTATCGGACGGCTCAGAAAATGTTGGACTGAACTTCCCTCCTTTTATTGGACTCTGTGTCAAGCTTATACTGGACTCGCTGGCCGCAGGACTGAGACTCAAAGAACTGTCTGCGGAGCCACCAGAAGGTCTTGGTGGAATTGAGAGCTTCTTCGGAGGCAGCCGGGGGCTCAGTACGGGCTTCGGGAAGAGCTTGGGTTTGGTCCGAGTTGGAGTTAGGAGGCTGGGCGCGACCGGCTTGTCTCCGGAGGAGACCGGGGAGGAGGGAGGTGGTGTGGCCACAAAGGCAAGTGCCGGAGTAGCAGGCTTCGGCTGCCGTAACAATGTTCCAGTCTTTTTCTCATCAGTTCGTCCAGTCTCCGGACTGCTGGAGGATACCACATGGATCTCAGGTGGCTCGCTAGGCGATGGCTCCTGATTTCGTCGTAGATTCCTTGTCGTTCGTCGTGGTAAATGTGGGTGGTGCAGGGCGACGCCTGCTACTGCTTTATTCACACCGAGGATCAATTTTTCACTAGCAGATAAGCGCGAGAATTATTGATGATGGTGCAGCGATGCGACAGTGTGAATAGTAATGACGAACTCGGAAACATGTTGTATTTCCGAAAATGATTCAAAAGCCTAGTGCTTTGGTGATTTTGAAGAACCACGTACGAGTGAGTATTTTTTTGCTTATCAAGAATCAGCTACACAATTTTACGTATATGTAATAATCTTTTTTTTTAAAAAAAAAGAAAGCGATTTTTTATAGGCACATTTTGATTCCATTGATTTCCTTGGAGCAAACCAAATCTCGTTGTTTCTTCTCCGAGTCAACACTCTTTTTCTTCCTCATTTCATTTTGTGTAAATTGAGACATTTTATGATTACGATTATGACAAGTGCAGGGCTTTTTACAAAGCGTTGTATAGAACTCTAAAAAAGTGGTAATCTTTTTTTTTTGTTGGCAGTGCTCAAGGGACAGAAAAAAACGCGGGGTTGCTCTTCTCACATGAGAAAAACCATCACCATCATCATCTCCAAAAATTCTAAGCCTGTGCTCACAAACCACTTTTCTCCTACAAAAAAATGGTTTAAATGTAAAAAAGAAAGTCGGAGACGATGAAACGTGGAGCGTAAAGTAGTAGATCCGCTTTTAAAAAACAAAATTGAGTTTAGTCATTACACTTGTTATTTTTTTCGAGCCTCAAGAAGAAGTAAGCATCATCATCAGAAGTGTGTGACACGTGTACTTTTTTTTCTTGATCACTCCTTCGGATAACACTTCTCCTTTTTTTTACTACTTTCACTCAAAGTAGATGTGAGTGTGTAAATAATATCGTATTTCCACTTTTCTTGTTTTTTATACCATGAACCACTCCACAACACACTCAGTCTTGTGTGTGTGCTCGTATATATATATTTGTGAGAAAAAAGAACTGCCTCTTTTTTCACATTGTTCACGCCTGGAGCAAATCCGGCTCGAAAAAGAGGAAGATTATTATTTTCTTGAAGAGATTCAAAAATGAGATGCGCCGACGAAGGAGAAGAAGAAAAAAGGCAGGAGGAAATTTTTCAACAAGAAACGAAAATATGTATATATATTTTTATGGAGAAATGTGTTCGCGCCTTTGAATGCACAAGTTGGATAAGGAAAGACAGCTTTGGAGAATCAATATCGATAATACCCAGTTCATGATGAAAGTAATGTAAATATTTTTTTCTTCGAAGAAAAAATTTTTTTTTATTAGAACACTCCACCATTCACTCAGTCTTATATTTATGCACACACACACAAATACACAAAGTGGAGCTGAAGCTTTCTATCAGTATAAAAAATTTTTTAGACGAAGAAAAGTTGTAAAATATCCAGGGTTTATTTTTGTTGGGCTGTAAAAGAAACTGAGCTGCTGAAAGGAATGCACAATAACGA
>JAHZNF010002564.1:0-24914 GCA_027744215.1 Troglopedetes dispersus
TTTTTTCAGGAATGCACACAATCCGCTCCACTCTTTTTTCTCACTTCTTCCCTGGCTACTCATCATAAGCATCCCTCTCCAACAAAAATGCCTACACAACACTGCTGGATGTCTACAAAAGAGATAGCACGTTGCGTCTATGTAGGTAATCGAAGGTACATGTGTCCAAAAAATTGTCGCAAGGTTAAAAACTAGCTGAAGAAGAAAAGGGAAGAAAAATGAAGAGGAAAGAAAAAATAGAAGAGTCATAAGTTTTGAAGAATAATACTTCACAAGGGAGACATCAAATTATACAGGTATTCATTCATATTGCACACGTCTGAATAAGCATTTTATTTATATACGAACGTACCCACTGGCTTTACCATATTGCCCACAGCACGAATGCTTTTACCTTTTTTAGTATTTTGAACAGTTCTATAAGTCATGTCTGTACTTACGAAGTGAACAAGTTTATACGAGGAGACATTACAATAAGTCACTGGGTCTACTTTTCTTCCTCTTCATTTCCTTCGTACGAAACTAATGCTACTCAAAGGAAAAAAGCAATCCCGCCTTTTGTGTTAAACAATAGGAGGAGGACCCGTGCAGCCAAAAATATTTTTACTGCGTACGCTGATGTACGCAGAAAGTGGAGACGGTAATTACGTATGTTGTTTGTATTTGGGACGCAAGCTTCCTCTGAATCTTCACAATTTGCTGGAGAGAAATATCAGTGTATGTTGTAGTTCTAAGTTGTAGTCACTACCGCCGTACTACACAAGTTAGTTCTCCATCATAAAATTATAATGAAATTTTTCTAAGTAAAAGCCCTTTGAAGTGAAATATTTTGTTTAAAAATCAGTTCAGTGTTGACATAATTATGACAGTTATTTTGAAATAGGTCGGGATTCATTGGGAAAGTTTAGATTTCTTTTATAGTAACGTGTAAGCAAGGATGCGTAAAGACTACAAATTAATTTGAGAAGGTGATACGCACAGTTGAACTCTGATGAAGTAATTCAGTTTGTTTGTTCGACTGAATTAAAAGAGCTTCATTAGCACAAATAATGATCCTTTTTAATCTTTTCATGTGCACAGGAAAAGAATTACCTTTTTTGCTGGCAATAAATAAATGGTGGAAACCGTACGAGTTGTGCATCAACCACCTGAAATTGCCATTCCAACTCGGGTTTAATCGCCCTTCCCATATTTTCTGCTGTGAATGTGGTTTCCAATGGGTGAACATTCTCCATAAATTATGTAAACAAATATTTCACCAAAAATAAGTGATCGGAAGAAGCTCGCTCGTGCTAAAATATGTGATGATTCGCCACTAAATGAGAACAGTGTTGGAATGATGAATGCATTCATTAATTGCGTGAACTGTGTGGGTGAAATAATATGCTAACCGTGTGTTATATGGTATCGCTAGGTTTTTTGCCATCTTCAAAAATTCCGACACGACTTATATGCACTTTCACTTGAGATAAAGACAGACTTGTTACAGAATCATCTAAAATGATGTGAGAAATTGGGAAAAAGTAATGGGTCCATAATTTTCTCCACATTCATATTTGTCACACGCTAGCAAGGTTACATTCAAGCAAGTACATTCTCCGTCTATATCTTCTCATTTGAACGACAATCCGCTTTCGACTTAACTACCCAAAATTCCGTTTTACAGCCTCCAATAAAATTTTATAGGATTTGAATTCCCAATTTGTATAAAAGTACTAATTTTACAACTTGTATTTTAATTGCACACTGTACATATTGCCTATGATGAGCTTGCCACAACCTTTTATCATTGTGACCACTGAAGTAAGATATTAAACTGTGAGTTTGTCCTTTCAACTGAACAACGAAACAAATAAATTTGGAATAGAGAATTCATCGTCACGATTATTGCTGTTTTCAAAGTACAGAATTAGCTTTTCCTATTTTCACCAGAATCGTTTCAATATATGTAGTAGAGTGAATGCTGGCCACGCACAATCCCTGCTTCTCTCGGGGGTCCCTTTCCTTTCCTCTCCAAAATTTTTAACCATAAACCTCTTACTCAGAACCACAACAGACCAAAATATCTTCACAATTTTTTTAGAAGCCCATGTAAAACATAAATTGGCGTTGTTGCAATAAAATCCATTCCAATTACCATCTCGAGTTGCTAATTCCCCACTCATCTGTATTCTCTTGCATTACCAGCAAAGAAGAAAAAAAACATACAGACCTACGACTATTCTCTCCATGCTTGTCTCACAAAGACTACATATGTAATGGTAATGTGGTGGCTATAAATCTTATTAAAAACCAAAATCTTGTGAAATTCTCAGCAGACCACTGCTCGAGAAAATTTTCAGCTGCCCGAAAACAAGAAAAGGGAACGAGAGAGAAGTAAAAAAAGGAAACATTTTCAGGGTTGTTCCCCAATCGAGTAATACTTTGTACCCTTCACACAACATCTTCAAATTGCTGGACTTTGAGACATTTCTAAGTATGTATGTACTTTCCAAAGTGTGATCACCAAGATGAAAAAAGTAATAGGGACGACTCTTGTTCTTTTTTCTCCATGATCTTCACACGTACAACTGCTTCTCATCTTCTATCCAGCTGAAGTACCTACATCCATTGTACATATGTGGGCTTATTTCCAAGCCCCAACACTCAACTTATTATATATATATTTATAAAATGCACATACACATATATATTGAGCAAGAGGGACAGCCAGGGTAACATTAACAAAGACAGTTGAAATTTCCTTCCACTGCCATTATTCCACTTGCTTCACTGAATAAAATGAAATTTTTTTTCTCTCCCCAAATCCGATACACACATTTTACAAGCACATTACACATAATCTGAAAATAAAAACGGACCACCACCATCACATATAATACATATGAAGAGGCACACACATAAATATGGCAGATAGGCGAGCAGCAGTCTAAAAAAGGACCTTGCTCAATGCTCATTTTTACCAAGAGAAAATACCACTGTCCTTCCTTCCAACATTGAAATGAGAAATCTCTGAGGAAAATCTTGTAACGCTCGTTTTGGTCGGTGGTGCCTTATGTGCAAAGGAAAAAATGTTCCGACAAAGATTTACAATGTCATGCGTGTCCATCTGCATTCCTTTTTTATTCTTCGGGGTAATCTTGTGCTACATCAACATAACACATTTCTTCGCTGCTCTGATATTAGAAGGGAAAAGTTTTTAGCCTGCAGCGAACCGGAAGAGGTGAATGCATGGATGAGTAGATTTACTACCTGCTCCATGATAGTAAAAAAAATACTACTACAAATGTAAAACCTGTTCATTCTTACATGCTTAACTACAACCTCCAGTTTTTATGGGGAAATGGTACAGTTTTTTATTAGCTCATGATACATTTTCTATCCCGTTGAAGTTCATGCAGGTGGAGCCAACTTAACTTTGAATGTACCATTGGCCTTTACGATCACCGAAAATCAACCACGAAAATGAGCGAAGTAAATAATTATTTTGCATGGTAAAGTAAACAGATATCCCCTACATAATAAAAATATTTACTCACAAATATTACAAAACAACCACCATATTTTGTGCAGGATAGGACAACTGACCATCATTTTCCCCGGGCTACCACAATTCTTTCCCTTTTCATTCTGCTGGTCCCCGCAATTCCAATATTCAACTGTTATAACGACCCATGAAATTTTGAGGGAACTCGTAAGAGGTTCAAGGTTTTCTGTCTTCTATCGAGAAAGAGAGAGAGAGAGAGAAAATATATATATTACTATTTTCGGGTAGCAGTAAGAGCAAGAATATGTCCATGCCTCCTTTAGTTATGCATGATAATACGTTTGTGTCTGGGCTTTACCAATAATAGGTCTAATATAACATGGTGCGTCGGAATTTGTATGAAGAGGAAATGTCAACATTGAGCGGTCACCATTCGAACTGAAAGGACAAGGCAAGATGAGACGCTAGTTACGTCCTATAAGCGTCCTCCATCCAGAATAAAAAAAGGTTTCTTTCTACATTGCACATTTCGGACAGAATTCATCATAACAGATAGACCTTCCCTCAACAACGTCCATTTTCCACATAGCATGCTTTTCCAAAGGTTTATCATCAACATTGACTTTCGACTTTTTTGGGTGAAATAAAGTGGAAAAGGTGAGCTACCATCTCAATATAACATTATACAATTTCCAAATTCATGGGGAGCAGCCAGCAGAAGCGACAAAAAAACCTTTCACTATACATCTCCACAGTCGAGAATAAAGCACTACTTCATCCAGTAGCAAATGGAGAGCACCACCAGTGGCAATCGTAATAATAACAAGGACTACTACTGCAGTAGAAGGAGAAAGAGCGGCATGCCATGCAGGCAGAAAAAAACATAACATAGATGTATATTATGAAAAACGTACAATTTATATTTCAGTTGGCAAATCCTAGCCTACCTGGATAGTTTTTGGAGGAAAATACCTCCAAAAAATACTACACACGTTTGCAGGAAAAAATCATGAATACTTTCCTCAACTTACTCACTTTACTACGAATAGATGAGCTTATATATTTATATATGTCTTCTTTTATCCTCTGATCACTCTGATATGAGAAGAGGAGAAAGGCAAGAACGCTTATGTACCATGGTGGCGCACATACACGCAGACAGACAGTGAAAACAACGGGAAAAAATAGTACTGGAGGATGGGAAGAGGAGTGTGAGTAATTTTTTTCTGGGTTCTCTTCTTGTTTCACTGGCGACCATAAACTGGGAATCCATCGCAGACTTTTCCAACCAGTCCACTTACTGCTCTGGCACGGGAAGCATCTCCTCACTTTTCTACCTGACAAAATATAACGTCCCCATCACAAAACCGCAGGAACAACCACCACGAAAGAAGGATCACACGAGAAACAGGAGAACGCAAGGAAAGGACGACCGGGAAAGAGAACCATCCATAAAATAAAGTGGTGAAGCCCAGAGGATAAAAAATATATATTCAGCAGCGCTCTTTTTTCTATTCGCTCGCGTAATACTACAACAAACGTTGTTGTTGTTGCAGGAATACTTCCACTCAATTTTTCTTGATCCACAAAACCGAATATCAAAGTCTACTGGAAGACTTGTAAATATATTTTTTCCACGCTGTCGGAATAAACCAGTCAGAACATTAGTCGGTTCACTCCAATTCCATACAGGTGAAAGTTCACTGAAAAGGATCTACAAATCAACGTACAAGATCAAGTCGACCAATAAATACATATCATCGACAACTTCTACATACTCATCGTCATCATCAAAAACCAAAGCTTATATCTATTACTACTAATAAAGGGAAAGGATTTCAACATTTTAGTCACACGTGTGGATAAATATTACTGCTCCGAGACATATCACGTTAAACCACAAAGAACAAAACCGAGAAAGTACATATAGCACCGGCGTGAAGGGAAAAAAAGGAGAAGCATCTTCAAGACGATGAATAGCGCGGTCGTTTAGATCGTTAGATATTTTCCCACTTGAAGACGACGCTGATGCTTGTACAGTTTGTTACTAAAAACGGGGCCACGAACTGACCAAAAAAAAAACATATTTCCGCTTGCTTTTTTTGTTTCAAAGAATAAATTCAGGATTTTGTTATTTATTTAGTTTCGTTACTCCTCAGCTGACACTGCTCCTTTCACAATGTAGCAGCGTTCCCCACATCAACAAAAAACCGCCACGAAAGAAAAAAACAACTAGTAAACTGCTTTTCTCTCTCGCAAAAAAATTTCGCTTGGTGAATGTTCTTACTCTTGTAAAAGAGTTAACTAAATGTTGACCGAGAGATTGTGACAAAATAACTATTTCCAAAGAAAAAAACCCACATCATATATAAACTATATTGGATGAGCAATGACTAACCAAAATCTAAGATAAAATAAAATATTGCAATTATTTCTGCAATTTGCATAAACCAAACATACTGAAAACCGGATGATTAAAAGTTTCTTGGACAGCAATTAATGCATCAGAGCCGTTTCATTGGGCTAAAAATTGTTTAAAAAAAGAAAGTGTGTAGTAGAGCTGAATTGCAGATGAGAACAAACTGCTTCATCTTTTTCATGAATGTTTTGAAGAACTATTATTCGGAAGCTGCGTGGGAAACTCAAGATATATATTTTAACCATTCCTGATATATTCACTCTCGTCGTGCAATTCTAAGCACACGTGCACGCATACAACCTACCATAAATTCCGACTTCCTTACATAATTTCTTCATACAATTTTTTGACAACATTGTTATCCCTCAAAAAAGAAGAAGGGAAGAAGTGACGTGAGCAAAAGAAATAAGAATTCGGAACAAGCGAACTATTAAAATACAGTGAATTGACATCCTCCATTCTTCTCCTGCGCCCGCTTTCCCAAAATCGATGGTACTTGAAAATTTGACACTGCCGCGAAAGAAGACCAGGTAAGAAGAAGAAAACTATTTTTATTTCACAATCTTTCCCTACATTTCTTTTTTTTGTATGCAAGGAAAAAAAAGTGGACCAGCGCGTCACGCTGCCTGCAAAATGTATGATATGTAATACAAAAGGAAAAGTTTTTGACTTTTTATTTTTAGCCTTCTGAAATATTCACCATGCATATATCCACACAAATGATTTTCTTGTGCATGAATTCAGGATTCCTGCCTTCAAATATAAAACCTGTTTTTTATGTTCCATCATAAAAATAGCCTGGGCTTTGCTTCCACCATGCAAATGCAAAAAAAGGAAGAGGGTGAGTGGCGTAAAAATTCAATTTTCCAGCACTACTCGGAATTTTCCTAAGATCATACATCCCTGAATGGAGATAGTGACAGGTGATAAGTTAGGTGAAACTACACACACAAGAAGCACGATACTTTTATGCAATAGAGGTGAAGTATGCATGTCGGAAAACTCAGATGATATTACACTTTCGGATGCATTATACCATTTTTCACGGGATCAGTGCCACCGGCAGATCCACACGTAAATGTTGTCGTTCTAACAAAAAATAGAGTAGCACAAGGGTACAGGAGGCAAATACAATTGTGTAGTAGAATTTAAATGAGATTAGATCCAACACAACAAGGGATATCGTGCCTCTGAGTGTGTAATCGTCGGGGAAAAACGTTTTTTTATACAGGGGATCACGTAGGTCGTTACACTACAGAAAGGCGTGAGAGGCATGGAAAAACATATGAAAAAGGCGAGAAGACGAAACAAGTGTGTGTGTGTTTCACTTCACTATTTGGAAAAGTAATCTGTGTCCTTTCTATGCATTAAATGGCCCAACAAAAAAAATTATGTCTATACACACAACATCTCCATTGTTTTGTTGACCTTTTTCCCTAGGAAAGAAACAAAAGTGCTCACCTCCTAAAAACTAAAATAAAAACAAAAAACAGGATTATGGTGATGTGATGATGATCATGATACTACAAAAAGCATTGTTTTTTAAGCGAGGACTTTGAGATACAGTTACACTATATTTTTCTTATTGTTCGTATTATAAAAGCTTGATTTCCCCTAAAACATTTAAAGGGATGCAGGAATCCATAAATGGGGTACTTGTGGATGCTCCAAAAATAAAGTGCTTCGTTGTACATGGTAGCTACGGTGTAAAGAAGTGTCACTTCGTTTTTACGATTTTCACAGAACTCGTAAAAGAAAATATACTTACCTCCAGAAATATTTGTGGAAAGGTGTATATAGTTAGTTGTTGTAGTGTAATACACACACGTCTGCTGTGTATTCGTAAAACATGCCCACAAAAGCCACATTCACTCACGCCACAATCAACGGATGCGCGGAAGAGCGAACATGATTTAATCACGAGCCATTGTACTAATTACTTTTATAAAAGCGTTCACACGACATCCCACACTTGTGGGTGCACAGTGCACACAAAAACAAAATCAGACACCCAAAAATTCTCTGCTGACTCACACACAAAAACGTGGGCAAATTTTAGCATTTTGTTTGTTATCTTTATTTCACCATAACTTTCTGCTTACGCAAGCATACAACACCATGCGGTTATCTCTCTCCATTTTTTTTGTTTTACAAGACGAGAAAGGAATACCAAGGATAATAAAAATCCCGACACTTTGCAAAAACCTACACAGGTATATGGAATAATAATAATATAAAACATCGGAACAAAAAAACAGCACAGAGCAGCAAGATTATTCTTCATCTTTTAAAACCCGACTGTCATACCGAGCATTTTTGTTTTGGTATACAAGTATAATAATAAAAAAAGCTCCAGACTTTTTATGATACACATAAGAGATTTAAAAATCCCTGGCTCTAATACTTTCTTGTAGTTTGCGACTCTTCGGGTTTTTTTCTTGTCCGTCATCCTTTTCGTATCACGGTCTTTTTTTCTGGATGTTGTTTACATTTCACAGGATTTACACATTTTTACATGAGAAAATCAGATTTACGTTTTTTATACTGGCAAGCATCAATAATATATGAATTACTGTCTCAGAGTTTTTTTTTCTTGCAAAAAGGAATATAAAACGAAAAGAATCGCACATTCGTAAGAATTAGTGATCCTGTATACCCAAGCGTTTCCTTATAATATCTTCATCTTGTTTTCGTTACGAAGTTAACAAAGAAGTACAACAATACGTTTGAAGAAGGGATAACTACGTCCACGTTCTTTTGGATATTTGTACACGTGGTTGTCTACCAAACCACGCTCCATTCTGTTTTATAATGCTAGTCGTCGTCCCAATCAGTAATGTGTAAAGGCCAATTTGTACCGCACGCCTGTCTTTTTATTCTGCTGGAAAAGGAAGACGGGAAAGAATCCGACAAGAAAAGGAGGAAAATAAGGCAATCCTTTTACAAGATTCCATCAATCATGTTATTTTTTTTCGTCTAGAATTCTCTGAGCACGGAAAACAAAAAAAGATGGAATGGTATACGGACGGTAGTCGAACTTGCTTTTTGTGAGTGTCTGCCTCTGTCTCTAGTAAGTAATGATAACGGAGTTTAACATCACACAACTATTACTATTATTACATTTGGATTGTTCCGTATGTTTCCCTCAACGGTTTTCATGGGAAATGGAAGACAAAGGAAAGACAGAGAGAGATTCATATCTTTGTCTAACTCACTACCATTACGCTTATCTTTCTGTGTACATAAAAGAAAGGGAGAAAGGTGCGAGTGAGAGTGAGCAACAAAAAAACACTGTCTGTGTGTGGCAGGAGAGAGCGGCAGCTTTCATGTAATAAAGTATGATGGTTGATCATCATGATCTTCTGCCGCTGCTTTCATTTCCTTTCATACTTTTGAAGGAAGAAAAAGGCTCGTTTTTTTCTGACACATATATGAAGAAAAGCATGTTTGGGTAAATGGTTAGCACACAATATATTTAGCGAAACCGTACTTTATTAAAGCCATCTGTGGTTGGTATGTGCTCACATTTTTGTAAGGGTGCTTCTGCTCCTTCCTTCCCTTTTCCCCACCAATTTAGGAGAAAAAATACTACATGATGGTGATGGTTTGTTTTCGTTGTCTCGGGCTCTTTTTTTAGCCCTTCTTCCGCATTCTCCTTTCTTGTTACAACTGAATCAAAAGATGTACATTTGATACATCAAGGTTAGTACATGCACACACCAAAGCAAGAGAGAAAGCACCATCAGGAAAAACCGAAAGAACCTCACAGAGCAACCACGATTCCGTCGTTTACTCTAGTTACTACACACACGAGGGCCACGAGATTTTCTACGCATACTTAGCTAAATTACTTTTTGGCTTCATTTCTCCATAATATTAATCCCATGCTTTTTTCTTGGTTCACATACACACAACTTTAGTCTCTTTTTTTCCTAACTTCCCTTAAATAACGTGTGATCACTCTAAAGCGTCCTTCCTCCCCAAAAAGCAGCTTTACCTTTTAACTAGAGAGAACCAGGTAGCAGTAGTGAGTACATATTGCTCAGCTTTTTTGTTTTAATCGGTTTTTCTTTTCTCGAATACTTCTCACATGCTGATTTGAATTAATAAACAATCTCAGAAGACAAACTTTTCCTGGCAAAAAGTGTACTTGGAGAAGAAATTTGTTGGAGACATATTATTCTGCAAAAAAAAACAGTGAAAAGCAGTGTAGATTCAGGAGCAAGTGGAAAAGTAGCACAAATCTCAAATATTCTCGTTCTTTTCCAAAAGAATTGAAGTGGAGAAGGGGGAAATTAGGAACAGTCCTGTTCTTCTTTATATCTTCATTTGTTTTCTCTCCTTTGTGCCTGTGCANAAAGATCATAATGATGACGGCGATTGGGTAATGCGCACAAGTTTCTCCTTGCATGCAACACATTCTGCCTGTGCAACACACTAGTGTTGCACGTGTGTTACTAGTGTAGCTACTATGCACTCTCAAAATAATAATACTAAAAGATCATAATGATGACGGCGATTGGGTAATGCGCACAAGTTTCTCCTTGCATGCAACACATTCTGCCTGTGCAACACACTAGTGTTGCACGTGTGTTACTAGTGTAGCTACTATGCACTCTCAAAATAATAATACTAAAAGATCATAATGATGACGGCGATTGGGTAATGCGCACAAGTTTCTCCTTGCATGCAACACATTCCTATAAACAAGTTTTTGTTTTGTCCCTACCTGGCTGTGTCCTGAATGGTGTAATGTCTACACATAGTACAGAAAAAAACTTGCGTATTAATATTCACAGCGGAAAGAAGAAAACTCGTTTTCTAGCCCAAGAAAACTATACAACAACTATAATACAACTTTTCTACTATGATGGTGACGACCATGGAGAGAAAAACATATTATATTTAGGTCTCCAAAATATTCACAACTACTACATGGTAGTAGTGCATAGTCAAGGATGAAAGATGAGATTTGATTTCCGCTGTTGTGTGCCTCTCTGATTTCATCAGAGTCGAGTAGAAACAACCACTCATCATAATACTCACATGCAATGTTCCAACCATTCCAACTGTGAGTTGAGTGTGTATGTGCATAAGTCCAGTAAGGCTTGCTGCTTCAAATTTCAGATTACACACGGTCCCCATTCCCCCTTGTGAGAGGACATGTACGAAATTTCAAATCATGATAATAACAATTTTCATCCGCAACCCCACTACAATCTATTTGGAATGGGATGAACCAAGCAAACATGAGGAAAATTTGCAAACCAGGTGCAAAAAAGTCATGAGGAGGACGAAACCACTAAACCATACATATTTGAGGTTGTTGTTATACGCTCTTCATAAACGCTAACACAAACAAAACCTCTAAAAAAGAGTTCAGTGGGTAGTCCTTCCATGAAACCAGGTTGATTACAAAATTTTGTTTTTCTTGGAGCCGAGTAATGTCTATGGTTCTTTGTATGAATTTTATGAGAAACAGGTAATGTCGCTGCGTGAGATTTAAAAAATGATGGTGGCTTGTGCTTGTGCACCAAATGTTTATGCTAAAAATGGCCAACTTAGCAAGACAAGTCATAATTTTCAGAGGAATTTTGTACACATTCATTATCCATTATGCGCGCATCAAGAAAAAAAAACAGGGTTGAGTAAAAGCAGTTGGATGGGGACACAATAGGCTTTTATTGTATTACTTATTTTTCTCACACGCCGAGTGTGTGGCTACATTACAAAGCGTGAAAACATTATTACACATCACAGCCCACAACAAGAAAGGAAAAAAAATATTCGAGAAAGTGTGTAAGTTCGGGAATATAGGAGAATGGGAGCGTAAGATAAACTTTCCTTTTTTATGCGACACAGTTAAGTGTGGATGCACATCAAAGAGAAAAATGCTCACAGTGAATGAACGGTATACATATTGTACATATATTTATGTATATTTACGACAAGCTACTGCGGTTTCTTCAGATTTTTTTTGTTGTTCAGCAAAGTTGAAGGAAAATGTTGAGAGAAGAACCTGATTACTTATTATTATTGTCTCCCATTAGATCCCGCATAGATCACATAGAAATATCTTGGAGAAAACGCTATTTTCTTGTTCCTCCTTTTCCCTTCCGTTTACCAAGAAGAAAGGATGCAGTGAAGCCTTTTTTAAACAGTGGCTGATTAAAAAAAAGAAGAGGAAAAGGAAAGAATATTAGGGAGACGCTTTCATATGAGGTTGCCCAAGGTTATTTCCAAAAGGTGTGTTCTTTATCCAGTCGATTGGTGTATTGTGTGCATAGTGCTAAGAAAGTACACACATAGACACAGTGTAATTTTATTATGTCAACACCTTTCTCCTCTTCGATGGTTGCCGTGCCTTACACTAACTCCCTTTTTTATTCCCTGCTTCTTATTGAAATTATGTGACTAAAAACGTAATCTTCAGCTAAATCTTTTATAAGGAGGAAGACATGTATTTTCCTTTCGGGTTCATGCAACCGTCTTTATGGAAGGTGTGCAAAACCTAGAAACGAGTCAGATTAAAAGCAACAAGGAAAGAAAAACTTGAGACGTTTCTCTCACGTTGAGAGAGTAGAAAAAAAACAAGGAAATACTGTGCCAGCATATGGAACGGTGCATATTATGAAAGAAGGTAACAAGTTCACCAGGCGAAATGAGCTTTCAAGCGTGTAAACGTCTCCGTACCGAGAAAACGGAGCCGATGGCAGGAGCAGGAAAAAAACAAAATGGTGCTTTTGCACGATACACTTACCTATTATAACTACAAACGACGCTGCTGAAAATCTTTCCCTGTATAAAATGCTTCTTTAGCGTAATCAAAGTACAACATTACAGAATAATAGTTAGAAACAAACAAAAAAAGGATCTGGTGATCAAGTTTTTACGCACACTTTTTCCTCCAGCAGTATCGTATTCATTTCGCACGCACCATGAAACATTATTAAAATGACATGTTTGAGCAAACAGAACCGAGAAAAAAATATATTCATGCATGAATGATGATTGGTTGGGCCGGATTTGGTCGTTTAGTGTGTGCGTGCTGGAGTAAATCGAGACCACACTTACTGTCATCATTTTTCCGTTGGAAACATTAATATATATGCATATAAATATGCAATGGTTGGCCTAGCTTTATTTCACTTTTATGTATTTACTTGCTCATCCAATACTTGTAATCAAAAATTGTGATCATCAGGAGTAGTCCGTATTCTAAAAGTACAAAAGGAACTGAAGGGGTAGGATTAAAGTCAGAAAATGAAAAGGTTGTTTTTTTGTGGAGCGGAGGACGAGGAAGGATGAGCTGTTACTATTTGAAATTCATCAATATTACAGCAAATCCATTAGCATTTTCCAGTTTTTTCTGCGAGCTACCACCTCTCAGAGGGAAAAAAGGGAACGCTGTCAGTTTTGCTTTGAGACGGTCTTTCAGGTATAAAAGAGAAAGTTAAAAAATAGATAAATAAAACATTGGATTTCACTTACTCACTCGCTCGCACTAACAAAAACACAGACTCGGGCGATTTCCACAAAAAAAGTGTTGTTTTTTTTTCGCAGAGGGGAAGAGAGCGAAATAAAAACACAAAATAACATCCTCTCAGTTCAAGGTTATGTGCTATACATCCTAATATTATGGTAAAGTAGCTTGATAAAAAAATCTGTTGACATTAAACGCACCTTTTTCTTTGAACTTTACCGTTTTCTCTTCCCTATATTTATGTGCGTGTGAATTCACCCATCTCATTCGTCCATTTTTTTTGTCCTTTCTCCTTCCTTTTTCGGTTAAAATAACAGCAGTGTACCAACAAGAGTTGTCTTTTCGCACACATGAGACTGCTCCCCTGTCTTTTCTCCTAGATAATCTTTTCCTCTAGATAATCTTTCTGCTCTTTGTGTCACTACAACTTCAGGATTACGCATTACCTGGACGAATATAATGGACACAACATCCAAAACCTTGTATACATACACAATATATCCATAGGCATCGGAAAACCGGGAAAATACCCCGTAGGTTAAAGAAAGCGTATAATACTGTTCACCTCTCGGGAAGGAGCCATTCTTCCAAACAAAATACACTTATATATTTTTTTTATTCTTTTTCTTATTCCGCAACTACCTTTTTTTAAGCTGTTACCTTCTCTCCGAAGTTGACTACCAAGCACATTGGAATTCCCAACAGACTACAGGAACGTAAAGTAGAAGTCATCGTTTAACAGAAAGAAGTAAAATTAGAGATGAGTATTGAAGGTACTATTGTGAGTAAAGCTCTTCTCAAGTTTTTTTTTCGTATCCTTTTTGGTCGTTGAGTGAAGACACTTATTGTTGTTGTGTGTATATGTACATGCATTATTATATTATACAGTATAAAGTGACAAAGATGATGGTCAGCCTTAAGTAAAAATTGAAAGCTAAAGGTAATACAATTTTGTGTGTCGCTTACTCTTCTATGTCTATTTTATTACAACAGTGTATGTATACATATAACATCATATTCCAAAGATGTAGATATTTTTAGTCACAAAGAGAGAGAGAGTATAATAGATTACGGTTGTAGCCGTTATTTTATGGTGCAGCAGTATTGGAGTGGTTCGGCATCATCGGTGGTATAGTGCTGATGGAAAGGATTACAGGTTGCTTTTTTTCTCAGAACGCTCTTCACGTTTTTTTCCCTTTAGCTCTCTTTTTATGCTTTGTAATAATGGAAAACGGCTCATAACATTTTTACACACAAAAAAACTGGAATGAATACCTGTCTCCTTTGGCAAAGGCTGGTGAAAGCAAAAGGAAAAAAACCTAGAGACACACAAAACAACTGTGCTAAAAAATAGCTGCATTTTTATTTCCCAATTCCTATAAAGTTCGCGGGTAAAAGGGAGTGCTATACAAAGGAAGAGTCGACTCGAAACAGATATAAACAATTTAAGTAGTCCACCAAGGAAAGAAAGATGCAAAGAAAAGAGATCTATAAAAGTGCAGATACATTGGATGAATGTATACATTATGTATTTACAATGTTAGAATGGAGAACCGATATAAAAAAAGGAAAAAGAAATATGCCCGGAAAAGATCTTTTTTAAACTCAACACGGATACGGATGTTTCAATTCCCTCGCTTTTAAAAGTAATGGCAAAGTACACACAAAAAAGCAGAAAGGAATAGATACAGGTGAAACGGAAAGGTATTTTTGAAAGGATGCTTGAACTTCACTTGAAAAAAAAGTGTAAGCGAACAGAAATTGGTTTTTTTCATAGATCCACATTACTGTCGTCACCGTCTCTGTACAACAAGAATACTACGAATCAGCGGGAAAGGAAAAAAAAGTTTTCATGTAGGAAAAATGTATTCAGGTATTTTTTTGTTTGGTCTTGTTTACTCGAGAGTTCCATATTCCGTGTACACATTACACACTCTTTCTTAGGGGAACACCGCACGTATTCACACAATAAACTCCAAGGAATAATAAAATATCTACGGAAGGCAGCCAGTGGCAGATACATGTAAGAATTTCTTCACTTGACTCCGGAGATGTGTTGTCGGTCAGACCAAATAAAATATTGGAACGTATGTATGTGTGTGCTTTTTTAGGCTAGAAANTACACACTCTTTCTTAGGGGAACACCGCACGTATTCACACAATAAACTCCAAGGAATAATAAAATATCTACGGAAGGCAGCCAGTGGCAGATACATGTAAGAATTTCTTCACTTGACTCCGGAGATGTGTTGTCGGTCAGACCAAATAAAATATTGGAACGTATGTATGTGTGTGCTTTTTTAGGCTAGAAATGACCTATCACTTATTAGATACACCTTTTGATTTCCTTCGGATTTATGAAAGTGACAAGTGAATTTTCATAAGAGTCCTGAAGTCCGCATCAAAACATTATCATTAATTTTAAGTGTTACTCTAGCTCTGCATATTTCCCATTATTATTCAGGTAGAGAATTTCTCTCCTTTGAAACAAGGTCATTTTCCCGGAAAAAAAGAAGTTTTCTTCTTATTCACGACGACACGGCGGATGATGAAGAAGAATAATGGAGATGGCACGAAATAATATTTTCTTGAGAGGATGGGGAAGGTAAGGGCACTTCCACAACAAATTCAAAAGTGAGCTCGTGCACTCTTGAAACTTTTCTCGAGTTTTCTTTTAACATGACTGCAAAGGTATACATATATGTATATCTTGACTAATATTATCTGTTTAACCATACGTGCTCCTTTTTCCCCTTCCAATCTATTTCTTTTTCTTCTTTTTCTACAAAGACAGAAACTTACAATTATTATTTATGTTTGTAAGCATTTTCATAATAATAGTAATAATGTATATATTTTCGTGAAGCTGGGGCTTCTTCTTCCCTCTGTGTTTTTCTTGATTATACATACCTGGAGCGAAAGAAAACTATAGATAATAATAGAGGTAGGCAAGAGGAGAAAAAAAAGGATGGATGAGTTGGACCAAAGTTGGCATATTATTTTGATGATGAGAGATTCTTTCATTTTATCAACATCATCACCATCTTCATCCATGTCTTTCCGCTAGAGGAGATACAAAGAAGTAAACAGAACTGGAAGGAGGAAGGTTTGAGGTCAGGCACTCTTCAATCTTAACCTGTCTTGGGTTACGGGATTCTCGTCAAATTAAATGACAACAGAGAATTTTTTATATGTCAAAATGTTGGTTGTCTCACGAGAGGAATGAAGTCGCGAAAAAAAATTCTCACGTGTTTTTTTTCATATACACAAAAAATAAATTCAGATGAATGTGTAAGGAAGGTGCTTGTAGCAGTTCACAGTTATTTTACTGCAACTGTGATATGCGGTAGACCTTTTATAAGTGCTCGAAGAACTTGGGAAAATGCCCCGCAAAAAGGAGGAAGAACGTGCTCAGGTTGTTGGCATAAATACCCGTGGCCGGAGCACAACCTCACGTAAACTCATCTTACCAAAAACGCATTCCAACCTTTTTTCTTATTCATAGTAAAGCATGGAGCTGTAGAAGAGTGAGGAATTCATTTTCCGTTTTGCGTACAGTGGAAATGAATGGCGAAGAAACTTGCAAAGGAGGATGGCATCCACCCGAAAAGTGAGAGGAAGGGCACACTAGATTTTACTGGTAAAACGGTAAAAGTGGCACAGACACAACAACTGGGTAATATATTACATTATATCTGCCTTGGTGCATAATTCATATAAGAAAACAACCTTAGCTTTTTTCGTAGGTACGTAGATGCTTAACAATGATTATATTATTATCCTCGTGTTTCCACGTTTTTCTCTCACGTCCCTTCCTTCTTCAGCAGCTCCCTTTTATTTTCCTTTCTCATTCCTCTCTCCACTCCTGTCAACCAACGCGTCCGCACTCTAGTGTCAACTGACATTCATGACGTAGTCACGGACAAGAGAGCACGGTGCCACGAGCTAAAAAGCATCACTGCATCACTGCGCCACAGTTAGCCAGCAAACGGGGAAAGAAGGTTTTTTTTATACAGACGGGAAGTTAAATATTATTATTATTACTATTATTTTGCTGGTGCGGAAAAAAAGCTGAGAAGAGGACGACGGAAGTATAACGGAAATGGAAAGAAAAACATTATTATTAAGTGGTGGAGAAAATAATATGAAAATTTGTGGTGCAAGTGGCAAGTTGAAATCAGAGAGGCAGAAAACACACTGTCCCAAAAGCTTCTGGCGAGAAAGGTGTTTGTTGTTCGCCAGTTTAGGTACATTTGAAGAGGAGGTGACATGTAATGTTTCTACCGGACGGGTTGGTCTCCACGTATTTTTTTTATATTTCCTCTACCAGCAATAAATAAAAATCTAGGGTGACCTTGCAGACAAATCCATAAAAAGTTATTTCACTCCTTGCTCCATAATTTATTAGACAGCGTCAACGATTAAAAAAACTAAATTATGATTTATGCAGTTCATCTGTCCCCTCTTAATTGTTTCATACCATAGTCCCTGTAATCTTTTTAATCGAAATAGGAAAAAAGACCCGAAGCAGATAGCAGTCCACTGTAATTACTTTAGCGCATCGTAACTTTTTGTATCGGACACAGCACGCAATGGCACAAACAAGATACATACGTTATAGGTGAAAAAGAGCAGTAACATCCACACGATTATATAACGAACGGGACAGGACAGACGATAGCTTGGCATTGACCTGACTAAACTAATTTTTGGTGGCAGCAGAGTTTTCCTTACAGACTTGTGTGTCCTGTCCTACGAATATTTGTTCATAAACTTTTCTCCTTCCACATTACATCCACACACAAAACTTCCCGTTTCCTTCCATAAAAAATTCAGAGTTGCTCACCGGTTTAATTGGCTCCGCTCTTTTGCTCGGCAACATCACTCTCCCTGCTCTGCAGGCAGGACGGACGGGACGGAGACAGAAAGACGAAATAGGGGGAAAAGGACGAAATGAGAAAAAAAGTGAACAGTGCAGTAGTGCATAATAGATAGTTTAGATTGATATCCACTAGGTCGGCACAAAAACTCAATGCCCCTTTCCACTTGCCCGAGCTGGTCTTTTTTTTCCTTTTTCTCCAAAGAAAAGAGAAAATAGGGAAAGACAAAAGTGTCGCACTAACTTTTTCCTACATACCAGAGAAGGAACAAAGTCGAGGAGGAAAGAATGGCAGGGAAATAAATGAGAAAGGGAGATGGACACGACAAGTAAAAAACCTTGGAGTGACATGAGTCTTCTTACTTTTAATGTTTTGGTGTCTCAAAAATACACTAGTTAGTCCTAAGTGGCCATTGTCAGAGAAAGGTTACATGTGTGCATAAAACGAAACCAGTAAAAGGACACACACGGTAATGCGAGCTTCTTATTCACTTTCTTCTTCACTGCCTACATGCAGGTATTTAAAGCATTCGAGAAAGCCAAACCAGGAAAATGCAGAAAAGGTATACGTGTTGTTTTTTTTTCATTTGAAGGTATTTAATACACCTTAAGAGTGAGCTGTGCCTAGGTGGGTGTCGTCGTAACTTGAGAGCACTAACTAATAACGATACCCATTCCGATCGTGTCTCATATATGAAGGTGGCGTTTTCCCAATGGCTAACTGATTGCCCGATGGATTCCGTTGACGACTCTGTGCAATAAAGTTGGGTCATTTGGGTCACCCAATTGCCATAGTAAAGTCACTCGATGAACTTTTCTCGAGGACAGAAAAAAATCTCAACTTACCGATTCTTGATTTTCTCACATTTTTAGACGGTCCATGCTGTACTGGCTACTTGTATGAACTGCCTATGCATTCTTTGCAAGTGGCGGAGGATGAAAGCACTTCGTCGTCATGTATCACATACATAGTAAACATTCTTGTGCATGTAATTGTTAGTATGCGTCTAGTGTGACATTAAAAAGTGGCAAGCGCTAAGAGGACGAAATTACCGATTTTACTCCCAGGATTTTTTTTCATTTGTGGACAATTATGAATTTAGGGACGTCTGACAGAAGCATTGAAGCAATCAAAAGGAGGGATTTTTATTCATAATTGATATAATTTATTGATTCTTGCGGGTTTGTATTTATCTGTTATACTTTTCCTGGTGGTAAGGGCTTGTTGGTTGCTCCCCACGCACAATGCTTTACTTCACACCATCAGAACACTTTTTCCTGGACAGTAATTTTTTCTACAACAAACTGAAATCAATTCACACCACTATGACCTGTGTCCTCTAAATGGCCCCTAAATACTACTTTTTCCCAATTAACACAGTTTGATCTTGTGACCGTCCCATTCAAGCTCCATAATTGTAGCCCTTGAAAAAAACCAACATAGCGTGATTTCACTCATTAAAACTGGATATTTACTTTCACATAAAATAAAAATGTCGAACCGGTGGAGTAAAAAAGTTAATCATAAAAAATGTAGCGTCTGTAGAACTGTGCGTACAGCCTACGTGAATGAAAATTTCTGAATTTTCACCTCAGCAAAAAAAAAAATAAAGAAGCTAAAGGGCTTTCACTCTGCTTCGACTGGTGAAAGTGGAAGCGACTGACGGCGGTACTGTGTACTGTTGTGTTATTGTTTGTGTGAGCCGCCATGTCGTGTTGCTTTGGAGTTACTCATCAATTATTTCCTCCATGATCGTTTCTCTCGTGCAACTATCGTGGGACCGTTAGTTGGTGAGATGTACACCGAGAGTTTATGACTTTGACATGTGATTTGCTGCAACCTCGTGACATCTCATATTCACTCCGCTTCCCCAGTCATTTTTATTTGTCTTCTCGTTCCATTCTACCACACATGTATCCCAGGCATTGTGTTCTATCGTTACGAGTGGAGTCCGACCTCCTTTTTCCTTCTTTTACCGCTTCCCCCAAAGTAATCCACTCATAGCCAGTTTATTTTAATGGGATTGAATTAAGTATACCCACCTAGCACGGACCGCCGCTGTTTCTTATGCTATGCTGTTACCTTTTACACGTCCCTGATTATTACACGTGCATATGTAAGTTACAGAAAGTGTTCATGTGGACACAGGAAAGAAGAAGGACAAAGAACGGGGGGAAAACTTTATGAATTGAACTGTCATTTTTCCATTATTTTCTCACATGCCTTTTTATTATGGAGTAATCAAATCATCAAAATTTATAGGTACTCCGCACGAAACCACATGTATGTATGTGTCCGGTAAATGGCAAACAATTCTCGAATGATTTTGAAATGTGTAAAAAATGGAACGCGACACTAACACTATAATAATGTGTTTTTGTGGCGGTCTTTACTTCATACCTATCTGCGACTATGTAATCACACAATCGATTTTCTAAAAACCTGATTTCCTCCTTCAGAAAATCAACAACAACACTATTACTCACTGAAGCACAAGTTTTTGTTGCTTTGAATGCTTTTGTCACAAAAGTATGCTGCTAACTGGATGGTCGTTATGAAAGATGAAATTATCAGTTTTCACACAGGAATGAAAGGGAATAATCCTTTTTTGGAATGGGTGTAATGGAGGTTGTACCTTATCAACTTCACAGCGACAGCGGCAATTTACGTAAAATGCCGTGGATGAAAGGCAGACTCTAATGGGTTAGTTTTTAGTATACGTTGCAATGTGAAGTTGACAAGTCGACGAACTGAATATTTGGAAAATTCAAGCTTGTATTGGGAAGTTGAGTGTATTTATCTGCTGGATTCTTGCAATGTTCGCTTCTGAGGTTCGACTCGGCATAGTCGCCGCCACTGGCGTTTTCCAAAATTTCATCTACATTGTATAAGCTTCATCATATTATGTACTTGCTTGTAAAGCGGCTAATAATGATAATTTGAGAACAATTTAGCAGATGATCATGCAGTAACCGTGCTAACACATGTATGATTTCAGAAGTCTATTTAGCACTAGGTAATCAACGACAGCAAAATAAGGTTTGTAATATGTTTTCATAATTCCAGAAAAGATCAGCCCGGCAAAATTCATATGAAGCTTCTTTGTTTGAGATTTGGTGAAAAAGTAATTTTGAAACACTTAGCACAAGCATGATTTAATTTAATTCTCAATTAATGCCAATTGCCACGGTACACACCTTGCCAAGAAAGCAAACTTTTTTCACGATTTGATACTAATTCGTGGTTCCATTTAAAAATAAAGCAATGGTTTGTTATTCCGTAATTATTCGCGAAAAGTATTCACGGAACTAAGGCTTGAAAACAGAAGAGTTTCTTTTGTTTTCCCTCTTCATTTTCAACAACCTTATTCATCTTCCGTCGTTTTGTGTGTGAAGGCATGCTTTCATAACCTCGAAGTCGTCTTGTTTGTATAAAAGATGTATAAGTTATGTAGTGACCATTTTTATGGTGGAATATGAGTACATATATGCGCGTGCTTCATATGCATGCATATCTAGATAGGTCTACATTCATCATTCAATGTATTATGTTATCAAAAATGCGATATTTATGAGCCAGAGTTAAATGGCTGCATCAATCAAAAAAGCCACAAAAGGAAGGATGAAATATTTCATGCATGTAATGTCTTGTCATTTCCGACATCATACGATACAGTTGCTGCAACTAAAAAAATGACGAATGAGAAGAGCCACTTAAGGCATTATTCATGCGAGTGTGAATGAAAAGGCCGTTATGTGTAGGTTCCAACCATATAGGCATTGAATATTATGTACAAGTTAGCTTTAAGTGGACACACGATATGCTCTATCAAGGAGAAGCCACATGCCAGCTGTCAGCTTAAGAGACATGAATTTGAGCTTTATTAGCAGACTCCACTGTTGTGTGTATATTTGGAGAAAATACCTACTATGTATACTCATATAATATTTTCTTTGTTTGTCCTTTCTGCAGATCCTTGGAAAGCATGAAGATGGCGAGAATGTGTGAAGCGGAAACGTTGACACTTCTGGTAAGCCTGATCATTTGCACGGTGATATTTGCTCCTCCATTAGCGGAGAGTGTGCCGCAGTACCCTGGCACCTTTATCAAGACGAACCACTCCCGTCACGTCACTCACGGCTCTTCAGGCGAAGGCCAGCATCGGAACGGGGATCACCGGGGGCGGCACTCTGCCACCCAGGTACAAACATCATCAGGACTACTGCACGGCATTCGGAGAAAAGTTTTCGACAAGGAGGTTCATGTTTACCTTGGAGTCCCTTATGCGAAGCCACCTTTGGGATCTCTCCGATTCAAGAAGCCATCTCCTCCGGAGCCCTGGAATGGAACGTATTACGCTGTCAACCAGCCAAACACCTGCTACCAAGAGCACTTCGTCAGCTTCCCAGACTTCGCTGGTGAAATGATGTGGAATCCAAACACAAACATTTCCGAAGACTGCCTCTATTTGAACATGTGGGTGCCCAAGACCAAGAAGACAAATATTTTGGCAATGAGGATGCTCCCGGTAAGATTTTATTTACGACAGACTCATTTCTTTGAAAAAAATATACAGATAATATCATTATGGCACCCAAGAAGAAAGAGAGAAAATACTCTTCTTCAAACTTTGTGTCATTATTTACTCAAATTGTTACCAAATGTTTTTTAGTGTGTCCATCTGACATAGAAATACGAATGTAGGCTTTATCATTGTTTCAGAAAATTAACAATCCATGTTATGTTATAAATAGTTTTCTGCGGAAAGGTGATTCGACTTTTACTTTGAACTGCTATAAATAACTGCGTAAAACATTATCAAGGGCGAAAATGAGTGGGTGGAAGAGCTAGTAAAGTTTTCTCTGCTTTGCAAAAGAGCAAACAATATAAGACCATACTTTTCTCTAAAAATGATGACGTCCATTTAGGTTAATGCATTAAGTATGAAAAGTTATCTGATGCGTAGAGACAGACATTTTATTAATGGATATAAATCCGATTACGTTATAGTCTTTCTCCCATCACCAGTTATAATCTCTTGTTTGATGCCTGCACACGTAAATGGAAATCTGTTGGGGAAAGCTGATTCACAGAAGTATATATATACTTTCGCAAACATACGTAATCAACAACCATCATTCCATTAATTAAAGTGGTTTCAACAGCCTCATTTCCTCTTCATCGACCAGTAGGTCGTCTGAACTGACTTTTTGCAAAAAAAAAGGCTTTTGAATGTTGACTGTGTTCGCAAGCCTTATGAATGAGTGGATTTTACAGAAGACTCCACGCAACTTCCCGTTTAGCATTCATCAGTAATAATGATCGCCAGTTTTATAAATAGACACAAACAGAAAAAACCTAGGGTATCATTTATTGACTAAAACTCGTGGGAAACAACAGGTGACACTTTGATGAAAAGTGTCCCATGTAATCATAATGTGCATATATATTTTTTCCGCTAAAAAGTTATTTTATCTGGCCATATTATAACCAACAGTTATATTTATTTCGTTGTGACAAGATGAACCATTTTGGCTAATTCTCCATTGAATTTCTCTTCATTAGTAAACTTCAAAATCCCACCAGTTGGAGAAATTAGATCTCGAAAATGGGATACGTGACATAGTTGCTTATGTAAGCCAATTTCTTTCCTCCTCGTTTTTACAAACAAATGTCTCCTAACATAGGAAATACAATTCGTAACGATTTAGAAGCTAAAATAGAACGTGTTCACTCCAGAGAAACAGAACACATGATTCACTACAGCTTCCCGGTTACCTACACTCCGTCTTGTGAATTCATCATTACGAGTCAGTGGGGACTTGCCAGGAAAAAAGCTGAGTCTGTGAAGATGTCTGTAAAAACTCCCAAGTTTTTCAGTAGCAGCTAATTACAGATTTACAAATGCGCAAGGCAACTCTTCCTTGTGGCGTTGAATGAATGTCTTAATACATTTCGGTATTAGTTTCTCTATTTTATCTGAGGTTCTTCGGGATTCCTACGCCTCCACTAATTATTTAAATGCCTTGATTCCACTGAAGGAAAGGGTGAAGTATGGAGACAACTTTCTCTTGTGAAGGATATTTATTAAGCAAAGAAAAAAAATTGAGTCAATCTGAACACTAAAGTTGATGAACAAAAAGGGAATTCATGTTTGAGTGAGGAACGGAAAATTGATAAGCATTAAGTTAGAACAATTTTCAAATGTGGGAGTTGAAGGAAACGGGTTTGGCCAGGATTGTAAACAAGGAACGCATTCCATTTGTTTCTTAACCAATTCCTCTTGGGTTTCAGACGTCATTGTCATTTGAGCGAAAAAATGCTGGATGAGCTATTTATAAACCATATATACCGTTTGAACATGGGAATAGTGAAATTATATTTTTAAGATGATCGTATTTTTGGAACTCTGTTCATTCTACGCTCACCAAACTTCATTTGAAAATGGAGAGAGTGGAGCTTCACAGGTTCCTCAAGCGGAGAGTCAGTAATCCTGCTTAAATATTCGCATTGTGAGCTTAAATTGAATCTCTGAGTACGGTTGGTGCACGTATATAAGACGGATTGAAATTCTTTATGCTTCGGAAGAGTGACAATTCATGGGAGCATTGAGGGAGTGACGTAAGTAAACAACGTAAAATGATG
>JAHZNF010002565.1:0-10425 GCA_027744215.1 Troglopedetes dispersus
CAAGCAGAAAAAAGCGAAAGCAACAATCCAAGCCACTAAGTTTACAAAGCAATCACTCTTCCCTCCAAGGTAAGTCTCAGACTTCCTAATTTATGTATCTATTATGAACGATGCCAGAAAGGACTTCCCCAGTAATGGTTGCTGCCCTTTCTCTGTTGCAGCTAAACTAGGAGTAGGTGTATCCAGTTCAGGCTCCTCTCGGCGGAAGCCCGTAGCTCCACAGTGGTTCAACCCATCATGGCACGACGACTCGGACGACGAAGAGGTGCTCATTAACGGTGTCTGTGTGTTTCAAAATCCCACCCCCTTTTCCGGCTCCGGCAAAAGTTCAATTAAGATGGAGTCCCCGCTTTCTTTGGAAGGGAGGAAGTCCCGTGTCAAGCTCGAGCCACGAGATGAGTCAGCCGGTGAGAAAACTGATGACGACATCGACGGTGCAGACGAACCGCTCAGTCCGTCAAGTAAAAACGATGACGACAAGGCTCCCGAGCTCAGCCTCAAGCAATCGCTGAAACGTCTCAAGCACGAGCTTGTGGATGAACCTCATGATCTTAGCGGGGAAGATGAAGGTCGCAGTGAAGACGTTCCCTCAGAGTAAAAAAAAAGAATGCACAAGATGAAGAAAGACTGTTTGATGTGTTTACTGCGTACTTTGTATCGTTATTCTTACTATGTCAGTTACTATACGTTACATCCACCATATAACTAGCAAAAACTGAAAAGGTTCAACTAGGTAATTCTCTACTTTAATACGGAATTTATTCACGACCGAGTATTTTACATGCACCAACAGCTTACAACGTATCTTAAATATTATGAAACATAGCAGGACTTCTACCTGTTTGATCATCATATTATGCCACACGAGATTTTTTCACTACATACGTATACCATTCATTACATATTTTAACTGCGTGGTAGTTATAAACAACAGAACAATTATACGTATAATAAAGCAGATCTAAGTAGGTTTAACAAAAAGAGTTTTTTAAATCAAATATTACCCAAGATATACTCTATCCATATTCAATGGATGCGTTCATCGTGTGATGAGAAGGTATAGCCGCCGAATAATATGCTAACATGAGGCAGGAAAATACCCTAACGAAAATCATGTAAGTAAGTAAAAAAATACGTAGTATTTAGTGTTATAACTAATGAAATGGTTTTTAGACAACGGCCAGTTTTCCATACCATGTAACTAGCAAGTTACGTAACTCTAATTTTAAAAGAAAAATACGTGAGTGTCAGTGTGTGCAATGAAAAGTTTTAACATTTTGCCAGTGAATCTCATATGTTTATACATAATATAATAGTATAATCATGAATGCATAAATAATAGATATATAGCGGTAGGATTGTGTATATTTTTTGTAGATGAGCACTTTTTCAAATTCGTAGCAACGTACATTGCTTAGGATGTAAGCTTTCGATTATAACTATCAAGAGATACGAATGGAGACAAAAAGGATGGATCAGTAAGCATTTATAGGAAAGATCGAATCCCGATAGGTACCAAAATTTCCACTGTAAATTGGTGTAAAAATTAGGCTGCATAAGTAAATAAATAATTCAAGTATGCATTTAGGCGAAAGTCACACATACCATTTTTTTAAAACAAGAAATCAACTTTACTTATTTTCCTTGAAGCTTTTAAGTTACCTACATACGTAGAAATCTAGAAACACTTTTTTTTGCAAACCGTCATAATATGTAATAACGATAATGAAGATGTATCAGATAATGCATTTCAAGAATGATTTGAAAAATCATTGCTTCCTGATCATGGTTTTATGAAATGTGTAATAGATGATCGTAAAATTCAATGAGTTTAGCTAGCTATACAGATCATTTTCTCAGTACCAACAAATCAAATCTAATTTTGTGATATCTCTGACTACCCATTCACACAAATACTTAATTGTTATTAGTTGGACGTCAGATTCTTGGTGGCATTAACCGGTGTGGCAAGGTTCCGTATGATTTACATAGGTTAAGTTTTTTTAAAAGAGAGTTTGTGGAAAAGGAAGATGATGAAAGTCCCCACCTAAATGCAGTTGTAACAGATTACAAGATCATTGAGAGAAGCAACGCTTCCCCTGTTCCGCATTTTTTAATGTGTACCACTCTTTTACATAGTGTTGTAACAAGGAAACTCAGTCCAATATTTGCCCTACACTTTCTTTCCGGTGAGATGTAATGAAACTAAAAATGGAAATTACCGCAAGAGATTTTTTCTAGATTAAAACGGACGGTAAAACGCAGCATTCAAAGCTAGATTTTTACAAAATGTTATCCAATGTAATTAATGAATTTACTACTTTGCTATTCATAATGTGAACACACAAGATCCCACAAATTTTAATTACTTTTTAACCACGATCACAAAATTAAATACGTAATTCCATTTACTTGTAATTATTATTAGTACTTCCGTATCCAACTCAGTGCGGTTTAATCCTGTGGAAAAGTGACTTGGGAAGCTCTTGACAATTCTAAAATACTAAAGGCATCAAATACTCAATTCCGGTAACTTTGGGTATTCATAACAATTAGGTTGCACACATAATTAGGTTCTAGAAAAGAAATCTGCTTTATAAATGATTAGACATTAATTCATCATCAAACTGTTTAGGTACAACTATAGTGTAAGCAACTGAGCTACAGATTCGCTTTAAATCATTGTAAATAGGATCAAGTACTAGACAGGCAAAGGAGACAGCGAAAGTTTTCAACAATTAGACATTAATTCATCATCACACTGTTTAGGTACAACTATAGTGTAAGCAACTGAGCTACAGATTCGCTTTAAATCATTGTAAATAGGATCAAGTACTAGACAGGCAAAGGAGACAGCGAACGTTTTCAACAAGACGATCACGGTACGAAGTTATCCATTAGCTATTACACACGAACACAAAAAGGAGTCGGTGTTTCTACAAGCTTGCTGAATTTTTGTACATAGTAGACCCAGAAGCAAGCATTTAAAACTTTGCAATATATATCTTATATATTAATGATCCACCGTGCTGATGACTTTCGAGAGCATCTTCAAAGCAACCCATTAAAACTACAAAAAAATAATATGAGTGAAAATCCGCACTACTAAAACTCGTTATTATTGACACTAATAATGAAGGAAAAAATCACAACATTACTTATGTATACAGTTTTATGATACGTGAAGTTACCCTTTTTGAATCCTGATTGAAGTTAATATATTAGATTATGAAAATATAAAGAGATGAGTCTGCTGTAAAAAGTACACACCACAACCACATGGTAACTTAATATACGATTAAAATAAATTATTGCTGTTATTATTGTGTTACTGATGCTACTACTGGTTTTATTATGATGAACAGTTGTTCAATATAATTTTTTATTACTGAGATAGCGTAAGGCATGCAAAATCAAACACGACTACACACATAATTCTATTCTTTACATTTTTTATGTTGCGAATTTAGCTCTTTTTTATGATAACAGTGGAAACCCAATCACACGTACACAGACAAATTTTTAGCATACTGTCACATGCACGAATCGCACCGACACGAATGCAAACAAACATTTAGAAATTGATTATGTAACAATATATAATTAGTTTAGGTCACGTCACAAGCAGTCATAGGTTCGCACTAGTTTTATGGACGACTTACCACTCGTTTCAAATATTTATAGCATTTTAATAATAAAATACGTAATTCAGTACCCGAGTTAATTGATCTAGGCGTAATATGAGTACATGCATACTTAGGTACGAAATATTGGTGAAATCAAGACTCCGTTTTCCTCTTCTCATAGTGTTCGCAATTCATCGCTCCTTATTGTCATTATCACTGTTAATATGGTAATTACTATTAAATAAAGTAATATTATTCACCGATGTATCAGCTATAAATTGTGTACGTACGTACTTCCGCGTATCAAGCATACATGGTTCATTCATAATAATGAAATAGTGATTATCATTGACGTAAACTTTAACCTTTTTATAACGTGTTTTGAATGATTGGTAGTTTGTCATTCGCCACTAGCTTGTAAGGTGATAAAAACCTGCTATTAAGAAGGTAAAATCAATGTGGTTCTGTAGCTTTACAAATATCACTAGCATTACTCTGTGTAAGATACACACTTGTCAATAACTGTACATAGGAAACAGCTACCATACATGAATAGAACGTTACATTGTTATGTAATTATTAATCATCACACAGTTATCATTATTTAACGTTGTAAGATATATTTGCACAAAACCACTCATTGTCGTAAGAGGTACAGAGTGTAAATTTTAAGCGTGTTTATATGGAACTGCGAGGAAAATGTACGATACACAGTTCACACATACCTATAGATTCTTTAAATAGAGTACGGTTGTAACACATGTAATTACTTATCATCATCATTACATACAATTTATGATTAACCTATAAGTAAGGAGTTTATTATCATTGATTAATTAATTTATTTTTCCATATCAACTAAGGTCAGTAAGTAACAGCGTTTAAAGATGTACTGTAGATTTTTAGTGTGTCCATACAAGCCTAGTTTTAAGGTAACTATAGATTATGATGTGTGAAAAGTAAAATTATTGTACTGCTGCATTATACGACATCAATACATCATGTTATGTAATATTACTTACTATGATAGAATATAGCAACACTTCTCTCCGATGTTTTGATTTACATTAGATTGTAGCATTTTTAGAACATACGTTTTATGTAATTAATCAACCCTACTTATTCAATACATTGATGACGAATTTAACAATTACACTCTGGTAAATGAGACAAAATGGAAACGAACATTTAAGCTATTTCGTATTTTTTAAGTAAAATAATTTATAACATTAGCAATGTTATAATTTCGTGAATGTTGGTCCTCCATGCTTGAAATTATTGTCATTTCTTCCTTTTGTCATTTATGGTAGCGAAAAGAGAAGGAAATTATCATCATCACACAATATTTGATCGATCACAACAAAACTTTAACATTTAGAAAAAAAATTACTCTGCTGTGCTATTTGTACTGTGAAAATCAACAATACTTGACGAATGAAACAGATGCAAACATGTCGCCCTTGTCGTGCAACGAGACAAGAAATTTATTTACAGAAGTGAAAGGGGAAAAATCAGAACTTCTTTTTTGTAGTATTTTTGCCGTAGTGGATATTTTAAGTGAACATAGAACGTGCTTTTTTTTACTTTTTTTGTGTGAAATTATCACTAAATACAACAATGATAATATATTATGTCTCTAAGATATACGATAATGTGCATTTATGTAATGTATTGCTGTTAATTGTTATTGTTGTTTTGTTTCCGTTGCATGATGATGTATGAAGATTTACCATTATCATTATATGAATAATTAAATGGAAATACATTTAATCAAATTTGGGTATGCCAATAGCCTCCATCATTTCCCCCTTTACACATTTCTTGGTACAGCATCAGCTCATCATGTCACCAGTCACCGTTTCAATTTTTACTTTTACATGCTTCTCGGAAAAACATAATTTTATCACATAGGATGATATCATCAGTCACCGCTGTCACCACCATTTCAACGAAATGTTGAAAGCTTATAGGCTATCATAAAAATTCATAACCTCTACTTTGGAATGCCGAATGTGTCTGCCACGAACAATATCGTCTATAAAATTTTCTTGTGTACTCAACTTACAACGATTTCCCTAATGACTTGCTAACTGCTGCAGCTGCAGCCTCATCGACTTAACTTTGTCAAGAAGTTTAGGCATAGTTCACTCGTTGTGACTTGATTCTTTGTTGTCCAAAAAATTACCATTTTGACCCGTTCCATCTCATAATAATGCAAACTCATCAGCACTACGAATCCACGACGAAATTAAATCTATTAAAAATCCACAGAATATGCAAACACGTGTCTCACTAATTGGATTGCTTAGACTTTTACAGTTTTATGAAACTATGAATGACCCAGAACCCAAGAAGACTTAACTGAAACACCAGTAAATATGTTTATGAAGTCTCTGATCATGTATTTGTAAAAATGAAACTACACAGGTGGTCACATGCAGTTGTGAAGTAGTAATCCGCAACAAACATGAAAAACTATTCTAATGAGTCAGTTTTTACTACTAATTACGAATAAAAAAAACTTGGTTTGTCTTCGATTCCATGTGCCGCTTATCCAGCAAGTACACAAGTCTTGCAAGCTTTAAATGAAAATGGTGTGTAAGACACGATAATAAGATCATCTTCCAAATGCTCTCAATTTATATTGTTCTTTACATGATTTGCATTCAAACTAATGTCCAGAAAAAGATGGTAATATCCATTTTACCGCATCACATGTGTTTCGCTTGCTTCACAATTTTTCTGTTATATTAATGGCAATTTATAAGTACACAGATCTATAAAAAATATTATTTCGATAAAAAAACAGCTTAAAAGGACTCTAAAGGAAAGTCTGACCCGCCCATGCTGGTACATAGATCCTACAAACAAACGTATAATAGTACTGTAATGGCAAATAACTGAAATAATAGTTTTAATTATCAAGTTTTACGTTCCTTTTCTAGACCTTTACCCTTCCTACCACCGAGACTCATTATCATTTATTACGTTATCTACACATCATTGCAAAATGGATCATTCCAGCTCACACGAGACCTCCCAAAGTCAAAATGACGTCAATAGTTTCAGTCTAGACACCCCATCTTCGCTTATATCTATAACAAATTTTGCATCAATGGAAGTCATGAGTCCGTCGCCTCCAACTGAATTTCAAGCAGAAGCTATGATACCCGAACAAATTAAAGCAACCTTTGCTTCGCTAAGTGAGGACGAGAAGGCGACAATAATAGAGATTACTGAACTCCGCTTCGCAAGGTGGCTCAAATTACACAGAATGACCTCAAAGCCCCTCCATGCTCAACGATGCGCATCCGTACCACCAATATGTCACCGAAGAGCAAGCTTGGAAAAATTTGCTGACATACTTCAATCTTTGCTGGGAAATGGGGAAGCGGCATCTTTTAACTCCCCATCAAGAGGGTTAGGTCGACAACTGAAAAGCCTTGACAGTGTCTCCCCTCTTTTACACGCGACAAGTTTCTGGCTGAATGGTCGCGTTGTTTCTGTAGTGGAAAGGATTCGTTTCACAACTACTCTAAGTTCAATTAGTGAAAATGAAGGTGCAGAAGCACAAGTCCCTGAAATTGATTACTCCGATGAAGATGTGTTCATGGAGGAGGATAAGGAGAAGCATTGTGGAGATACTGAAGGAAAGCATGATTATGCTCCGGGTACAGCGAAGCGCTCATAAAAACTTATTGCTAAGCTCAAATTAATCCGTTCAAGTATTTCTGTCATAAAAAATAGTCATTTGTCCCGAGAAACTTGTTTATGGTAGAATTAAAGTAAATCGTATTATGTACCTAACCTATGTAGCTAAAAATTGGAGCGTAACAAAATAATACTTACTCTACTTACTCTGAATATTCTTTGTCTCAAAATTTTCAAATCATATCTAAATATAGTTCTTTGTTCCAGACATCTTTATTCAGTTGGTCATCAACCTAGGCTTACGTGATTGAATGTAAAAGAGGGATCAAGTTGCCAAAAAAATATTCGTTTTGCTAAAAGTAATACGCGTGGGAAAGGCATGTCCTAAACTTGAGACAACAAAAAAGAATTGCAGTAGCAATAAATATTTATGCTTTTGCACGATAAGAAGGAATAAAATTGTTTATTGGTTTTTTAAGAAGTCGTTATCAATGGGTTGTAATATGGTGTGATGTTACATTAATTGCTTCACGAACGTCGTCGTCTGAGTCGATGTCGTGTTTAAAGAATGCACCACTTTTCTGGCTGCTCTGTCTCCTCCCAACTCAGATACCTACTTTGTAAAAAATGAAACGAACACAGTGGCCATTGTCACTTGGAAAGTATATTATGCATTGAAAAAGTACGGATGGATCGGTCGGGACGTCCGTACTTCGAAGACACATAGTCAATAAAAAGCTCGTAAAGCGTCTTAATGAAAGGAAGCTATCGACGTTGTCACTTACTCCGTCTCAATTAGTTCCACATCAGTCAGTCAAGCATCAGTCAGTACCGCACTAGGATCCAGCCTGCCAACATCCACTGATTTTGGACACCTGGAGACGCAAAAAAATCTCACAAGTTGCGGCACCGCGACAGTGTTCTTTTAAGTTTTGACCATTTGACTTATTTTCTACGCATAATAACTGAGTCTTAGACTTTTTAAAACAAACTAATCAAAATGGATCAACAACCACCTAATAGTAACAATTCGCTCGAAGTTCTGGCAGAAGCCGCTGATTTTGTGAGCACAGAGGACACAGAGCCTACTGTAATTCATTACTGTCCACCTGTGCCTGAGCAGGGTATGCAAGTGAAATTCGTACTTGGTAATCAAATCCTTTCCTACACCTTCCACAAGTGAAATTGTATTTTTGCAAATTCAGAACAACGCTCTAGGACCGACCAGTTAGCAGTAGTAATACCACATCAAATAGATCTTGAACCGGAGGGTTCTTCGCAAGCGGCTGCGCCAGCAGATACTGATGCTGATGATACCGTAAGTGATAGTAGCACATATAAAAGAAATGCTAAGACATTTTAATCCTCATTTCAACCACTTAATCACGTAATTTTAAAAGTTCTCCAAATCATCAGTTTACGAAAGTCTGTCAAAAGATTTCTTTACTCTAAGTTGCTGCGGCTTCAGAAGTTCTAAAAAAGCTCAAATATAAAATTAACAGTAATTAAAACTAATTAAACATGCAAATTTAAGAATTGCTGGAAAGCTTATTTCTTATCACAACGAAAATTTTCCTTGAGTTGAGAATTTTTTTCTCAATATTTCGGAAGCCTTCAGAATATTGAAAAGTTGTACAGTAGATAAACTTTTTAAATACATATTGGAATTTGGAATTTTCTCTTTCAATTTGCATGACAATCATGTGTTGAAAAAATGTAAAAATGCTGCGAACTCCTACAAAGAGCATTCAAGTTGTTCAAATGTAACAAAATTAACATTTTTTTTTACATATTTCCACCTCAACAAGTTATTGATGGATAATTGAATACTTTTCCAAAATGGATATTTTGAAGAAGGCGAGGGTGAAGGGTGTGGTCATGTTGTTGTTAGGACTATACTTTTGGCGAATTTTTTTTCACATATGATGTTTACGCTATTAATGGAGGAGCGTCCAATAAGTACTAAATACGCTTGAACATGCTAAAATCTTTCCAAATCAAAACCATGGAACACGTTTCCGAATCCCAGTTGGCTTAATTCTGACTCTTTATTGTGATCCGAAGGTGTCCGAAACAATGAGAAAAAATTTCAACTCTTGTTATAAGAAATAGTAATTCTTACATTTGTATGTGATAATAGTTGTAATTATTTAGTCTTCCTTTTATTTTTGAGTGTCTTTTTAGAGATTGTAAAAGGCTTAAATTAAAACTCAGAACAAATTGAATTACAAAAATAAAATACTTTACTTTTATACCTGGATACCCACTGACTTATACTGTTACAACCAACTGTTACAAGCGTTTCTTCAAATTGCGCGACTGATGGGTTTAGAACGTTTAAGTAATGTGTTCATTATCATTGATTTAATGAGATTTAATAAGTTTTATATGTTCAATGTGTACGATACCTTGATAACGCGTCTTTATGAAAGCAACGATAATTAATCGACCGAAGTTGGCGACACCGGCTAATTTTAATTCCTTTATTTGTCTTGTTAGAATGAGGCGGAAGTGGGACACTACATTTTGCGACTTGAAGAGCAGAGTGATACTGAGACCGCCACCACAATTCTGAAAAAAATAACAGTGGAGCCGGCCGTTGCACCAAGTACTGGTGGTGATACCGAAACCCATTTTAACTCAATCCTGCGACAAAACATGTCAAAGTGCAGAACAAATAACTTTCCAGCTGAAAACGGGGATGCAGATGACTCTGAAGCGGAGGACAGCTTGTCTGAAACGGTAACGCCAAACAAGTATTGATAAGAATACGCTGAAATACACTTAATATATTAAAGTAGAATTGAAACCAAAGATGACTATTATTAATCATTAGGATCTCCATCCTCCACAACAATCCACAGCGGCTTTAGACCTGCACGATGAGTCGTCTGTGGAAATATTGTTCGATTCAAGGTCGTCGGTGCATGCCACGCAGCAGTTAACTGAAGCCACACAATCACGAACGGTTTCGGGAGAAGAGACTTGTGCTGAAGTTCCGGACAGAAGGCCAGCGACGATTCAATATGCTCCACCTGGACCACATGGAGAACAGTCCACATGCATTAGATATGCTCCATCAGAACGGACTCCAAAACTGAGTGTTGCCAATCAACCGTTACGAATTCGGACGCCATCCGTTCAAACC
>JAHZNF010002566.1:0-16650 GCA_027744215.1 Troglopedetes dispersus
CTTTCCCTTTTTTGAAGCTTCTGTTCCTTCATATTTCACTTTCATTTGTTTCGGCTTTCTAGGACTATTCTCAACTTTCAGCTTCACCACCAGAACCCGAGGAAGGGAATTGAAGTGAACAAAGCAAGGTTTGTCACGTCGCGTTCAACCTGAAAACTAATATCGTTATTGGCATATATGCCACCTCATGTACCAAGTCGTCAAAAGTACAAAGAGTGAAAGGAGGACGGTACTTGTGTTGCAAATTACTATATGACTGATAGCATCCGTCAGACTTAAATCAGAAGCGTATGATTATCAAGTTAAACTAACCCTGCTCCTGCTAAATAACACGGAACGACTTTGGGCCACACACAATGTGATCTTCATGTACATGTGTCGAATGGAAAAAAATAACCGGCTTAAGGTTCGGAACCTTTTCATGTGAACCAACCTGATCTCCCAAAGGTAATATTAGAGTAGCAAAAGCAATTTTTGAGGGGAGTGTGGGATCCCACTCCGACAGAAGCAGTGAGCGATGAGGAGTAAATCACATGATATTATCTGCCATTCTTCGAAGATTTCCATCCACACATTACTTTAAATTTTGGAAAAATAAACTTTTGCTGTTTTGAAACCTATTGTCATCTAAAGATACTGCCTCCCTTATAAACATATAAGATATTATGACGAAGAAGGACTTATTTGTTCCACTGGGTAAAAAAGAATATGTTGAGTATGGACTTAAAATCATCTGGGAACGTTTCTTTACCCTCCAACTTTCACCGGAAAGCATCAGAAACAAAAACTCAGGGGCGAAGTGTCACCACATCGAAGAAAAGTTCAACCAAGAGTTGGAGTCACGCATGCAGTAAGCAACTCACAATCCCAAGGCTTAATTTTCCTTGAGGGGAGTCAGTGGTGACTAGTGGTTTGTATTCGCAAATGTCTGCTGCTGATTGATATCGAGAATGAAAGCAACTGGAATTAATTTTTCCCAGAACCTGTGTCCACAATATTTTTCCATTGATTTAATCCCGATTTTGAAACCTATAAATAGCACAATCGCTGACTCGATTATGAGAGAGGAACGGCCTTGAATGCAATGAGCTTTACTAGCACAATATGTTTTCATTAATTTTGCAGTATTTCCTTTCCTATTCGTGGATAAATTAGTAAAGTGTATCTCGTTCCCCCCAAAAAACCTTTTTTGTTCGGGTCTGCATATTAGAGAGCGTACTGGAAGTTATCTACTTCTATTTACATATTTTTTGTCCGGAGACAATAATGCTTACAATTTGTTGTTGCCTTCCCCAAAAATACAATAATATGGTAATACTGGACTTGTTCTTCTTCTAAAGACAAAGGCAAGAGCAATTAAGTACTGTTTTATTTCTTGGCTTCCTCATTCCAAGCGTAATGTGTCCTGCCATGCTTTTCATGCGTACAAGCCTAATTGCTCGAAATAAAGGGTTCTATCTATTATCTACAACTTTTTACGAATTACAAAGACGTTTGCAGTAGCTCCTCTTTCATCTTGAAAGTTGTGCATCACAAAATAGTGTGTTTTTTAACTCCGCAACCAAGCACCACTGCATCCTGCCTCTATACCTTTGAACTTTTACCCACGTTTGAAAGTTTACTCTCGCTGAAAACCATCTTCTGCAATGTTTGTGCGAAAAGTGTCCGTGTTTACTATACCATAACTACACTACAATCGTTGATGAAAGCTACCACAAGGCTCTTCGAATCCACACTTTCAAACTCTCTCCTTCATACATTGCTGGGAAATTATAGTTCAGAGAGAGATATATACTCATAAATATAAGAAAAGACAGCTATTTGAAAGCCTCCTCCAAAGGCATTAAGAGTATTCGTTTGTCCTCCACGGTTTGTCTCCATTTGTGACAACTGTTTACTCAGGACTGCCGCATAATTAGAAGTCTCACAACGATATTTACAATACATTTAAGCAATTGTTTATTCTCCCCCTTTCATCTCCCTTTTAGAACGTCATCGTTTTTGTATATTATTATTAAGGTTTGGGTTGCGACTGGGAAGACCGGCAGGTGAGTCAACTACAAAATATCAGACAGCATTTACCCAGAGACAAGAAAATTTTCGTCTGTTGTGTTCACTTTGTACAGATTTTGGTATCAACATTCAACAACATTATTATGTGATCATCAGATTACTGACATTGTTCCAATTGTTCACGCGCAACATTTACCAAGCATTGTTCACGTTTAGAGTACTAAACAGACTGCAAACATAAAAACATATTTGTCGTCATGAATTAATGCTAATTCGAAGTATCTAACAAGAGATGCACCAAGTCTGCCTTTTATGGTACTCATGTCGTGTTTATTCACTTTTACTTATTATGATTCATCATTGCAAAACTTCCTGTTAATGATCTCTGCTTGGTTGGATCAGTCACAACTGATAATTAATTTTTTCCGAGATATTGAAAATTTTCCAATCTAGTTTGCATTAATTTCTTTTAAAAAATCAGTTGCTCGAGTAAAAGTAGTGAGTACATATATCTCTGATCATCCATTTTTGAAATTCCTAGTTTTCTCGCTTGTATGCATCATTTGATCGCAGTGTCTCATTTTTTATATTCAGTTGGTTGACGGTTTTTTTTAAGTTGGGAATAGGTTACGATTCAACGAGTCAGGCACTTGAGCTAACAATTTTAACAGGAAAATAGTTCTGAACTAAAAAACATCATTCTGGTCGTGCGACTGCACTTGGTCTAGTTGGTTAGCTTTTTTTATTGAGTTTCTACTTGAAAATTTGAGTTCCCGTTTGCACTGATTTCTACAGGATGACTTTCTTCCATGTCGCTTCTTTCACCTTCTATTTCCTTTTCATTGTTCTCTTCAATCAAGACTTCGGTATGAATCACCAAGTCCTTATGTGTTCCAGTTTCTACTCCAAGTTCCACCGCATCATTTGTGGACACATCAGGAGTATCTTGTCCATCCAGTTTCTCACTGTTTCCGTTAGGGTTTAAATGTTGCGGTTGATAACTATTGTTATTATTGAGTAGGTTCGCAGAACCACGAGGACATGTGTTGGCTTCCGTGTCTTCATTACAAGTATTGGAAGCACAAGGTGGAACAACATTCACCCCAGCGTTGGCACTGGCTCCAGCCTCCGGAGCAGGAAAGTGCACCACGTTCTCACGTGGTTGCCAGCGGTCCATCTCTATTTCTTGAGCTAGTGATAAGACTGCGTGAGTACCCAATTTCACAACATGCAATACGGCAAAGCAGGCGCTGACATTGAACCAGAAAACGTCATGATTTCCCGAGTCAAATTCATACTCAAGAACCTTCGGGTGATCAAACGGTTGATAATACGCCAGGAGAATGGGAAGTATTAGAATACGGCAAAGCAGCGTCTTGCCGAACACATTATTCTGTGGATTTCGAATGAAACAGTATTATTAGTGTGGTCATTTTTAGGCATTCCAACTCTGTTTGAAGGACAAATCAACAAATTGAAATTTTTTTAAAAATTAAAGCAACCTTAACCTCGAGGGAAAGGCATGGCATGCTACCACGTTGTTGAGGCCAAGGCTTATTTAACTCCAACATTGCTGCAACGATTCCAGTCAGTGCAGAACTAAATGTCAACTGGAAGTAGGCAGTGGACGCATCTGTTTTGTAACGTGTCGATGTATACGCCATTGCCAGGCATGGGAGGAAGTATAACGTGTTCACCATCAAATGTAAAATCTGTAATAATAATAAACTAATAAGGAACTAAATCCTATTTACTGAAGTAAGTCTGGTAGGTCAGCAAATTTAAAAAAACGTACACAGAATCCCATTCGCATTAAGCAATTATTCAGAGCGGAGAACGAAGCTGGTGGGAGATTCCTAGTTAAATGCATCAAGTCTTTATGAAAGTTCCTGGCGGTGATAAAAACTAAATAGGCTAGGCACATAAGAAAAAGAACGGTGAGGGTTTCTTGACTCGAAATGGCGGCTGCTTCTCGTTCTTCTCGAACCTTTTTGGGTAACGTGAGCGGAGCGTGCTTGCTGTGTACATAATGCTCTTGATCATAAGCTTCCGGAAAGGGAATAGTGTGAGAACGAATGAAGCATACGTGCATCCCAATGTAGGCAACAATGTAGAATAAGAAGTGGACACAGAAGCGGCCAAAGCTCATTGTGTTCGGAAATCGCAATTTCAGCTTGTCCACAATTTTCCCGCAAAATCGAGATTCAGCATGAACTGAGACTTCCGCCCAGTAGCTCAGCAGGATCAGACCCAAGGCAGGCTCCACAATTAAGGGTGGAGGTCCTTGACCACCAAAGAACTCGTACAAACGGGACACCACAACTGATGGTCCAATACTAACAGATAGGAAGATAGTGAATATCCACGTTCGATAGATCTATTGCAGGAAGTGAGTAGAAGACGATGAAGCATATTTTATATAAAAGAATACTTGGATAGTTCGTAAACTGAGACTACCGAGGTGGCGAGCAAGATGAGAAGGCTCCAAAGAAAGTCCAGAATTAAGGCAGTCCATGATTTACAGCATTCCATGGTATCAGTCTCGGGAGAAGATGATGTGAATCCTGTTGACCAAATGGACCAATTTTGAGACGCGCTTGCAAAAATTTCCACACCAAAGATTTTGAGATGATGCGTCCCCATCGCCCACCCATCAAGCGTTTCAATCGTTTTAGTGTATAAAAAAGCACGCTTCCAGTGCATACTTTTTCGAAGGATAATAGGTAATTGTTGTCACGGGAGAGTATCCCGCAATCACGTTGTGGTCAGTTTTTAATAATGATTCCCACATCGTTCCCAGCAGGGAGAAATGTGGACAGTTAAACACTTGTGATCACCGAATGGTTATGTAGGACAAGCAAAAGCAGGTCATTATGCAACATCATAATTAGAAGGGAAATATAACTGCTATTTGACGCTTCCACCGGACGTGCATAGCTACTAAAAACGTTCATACTAGCTACGAAGAAGAAGGAAGGGAAAATTTTGGCGTTCTTACGGAGGCTACTTCTTCGGGTATAATAGATAGTGGAGTGGTGGCTGCCTCCCTCACGCCGCATATCATCATATCATCACACATAGTACGTGTGCTTCTGTACGGTAGTAGTAGTAGAGACAATTTCAAGACAGAAGAGACCATATTTGCTCTCTGCGCCACTGCCACTGAAGCAATGTTGGAGGCTGAGCCTGAGTGTCTAGAAACTCCACATTTTTCTCTACTTATAAACGGACTCCTTCTCGTTGCGCACCAGTTGTGTGTGAGCAACTTTGCACAGAGCATGCAGACGCTAAGAGAAAGTCAAGCAGACAAGTCGGACTTTTTACCCCTTCTCTTAAATTATTGACTGCTTTTCTGTAACTAACGAACCATCAAGACCAAAGCCCTTTTGTTTGAAATTCAGAAAGTTTTTTTGTTACCAGATTTAGCAAAGGGCATATTGTGGAGAACACAAGCTTACGAATTACAGTGCATCATTTATCATTCATGTAGTGTAAAAACCTCAGTGTGCTGTGTGTATGCTTAGCATCACGATAAGGATTCTGCGAAAACAACATTATGTTTGCTGAACGCAGATGGAATCTGCAGAGCATGGAGTTTCACTTAAAAAAATAATGTGTGTGTGGTCATTCCTCCAAATATCACTCGACACCATTCCTTTTCCAGAAAATTTTAGAGTAAATAAAAAGGGTAATCGAGAAAGAACTAAAGTGTCAGAATAGTTGGGTTTACATAGAACTGTAATATGGACATTACATGGACTAGTGCTCACAGGCCCAGGCCCTACCACCACCACCACTAGTATAGTAAATATATCCCTGATGCTCAGGTTTTAAGGGGGACCCAGCAAAACTAACTCACCAAAGATATTCAACTTTTCACAAAGAAAACACATTTAGGCACTTTTAGAACATGGTACAGGAAATAGACGCTACTTTACACAGCTCTCCACAAACTGAATACAGACTAAGGAGGAAAGGACAGGGAAATGGAATGTACTCATGCTTCTCCTAAGGAGTCTCTTCCAACTTATCGAAACTACTGCCGCCGTCGCTGATCAGCCTCATTTTCATTTTCGCGAGTCGATACAACGCGCTCTGCCATTTATCGGCAAATTATTATGCTAACGTGAAATTCTCATTGTGATTTGTGAAAGTAAACGAAACCCGAGACAAAAATTCCAGCCTAATAAGACATAAAAGTTGCAAAATAGTTGTTCAACAAATCTGGGTATCATTTCAGCGTAGCCTTGTGCATACATACGAGGATCGTCGTTTCGGGGAGAAGAATGCTGTCTTGGAAAAACGAAAACATTGTTATCAGTAAACTTTCTTTTGTCCGCGTGTCGTCAGTTTAAGTGAAATTTTCAAGCACTGGCGAGCTAACAAGCCAACAGCGAAAAACGTATGCGTGCACGTGCACAAGAAGACGAAGCGAAGCGGAACACTAGCATTCTATCAGATTGTGTAAGTCTAGGACTTCGACCTTCCCTCCAGTCAGAGAGCTGCCTGGAATAGTTGGTTGCAGCCAGCATAGCAGACAGTGTTTTCTCTGGAGAAAATTTCGAAGACACAACAATCATTATTGAACAAGTTTCCATTGAATATGTATATACACACCCAGCCGTAAATATCTGGCCTGAAAGTCGAGTTTCCTTTTGAACCTCAATCTTCCTTTTGAAGACGGCGAATATCGATTCCTCCCACAAGAAGACGAAGCGAAGCGGAACACTAGCATTCTATCAGATTGTGTAAGTCTAGGACTTCGACCTTCCCTCCAGTCAGAGAGCTGCCTGGAATAGTTGGTTGCAGCCAGCATAGCAGATATATACACACCCAGCCGTAAATATCTGGCCTGAAAGTCGAGTTTCCTTTTGAACCTCAATCTTCCTTTTGAAGACGGCGAATATCGATTCCTCCGTATTTTTCTTCGAGAAAGGAGATTGAAACTGTAACATTGGCAAGCATCGGGTTTCAAACGAAGAGAGGGAGAAATGGTAATCGCAGAGTAATACAAAAGGGAGAACAAGTCGGAAACCAGAATAGAAAAACAGGGAAAATAAAAAAAAGAAAGTAGTTTTTTGCGGGAATAAAAAAAGAGAAAGATGGAAACTACTTTCCCCAGCCCTGCGTCTTGAGCAGAGTGAGTCAGCTTATATGAAAATTCGATGTGACAAATTGAGCACAGGATAAGGCAATTGCGAAGTTTTTGTGTGGTTGACGGAAAACGCCGGTACTGTTTCATCAAAAAACAAACAATCGCGGTGACCCTTTCATAATTTTTTTGTCTGAGTGGTATTCATTACAAAAGCTCAGTAAGTTGATAAATGGATTAGAGAGATGAACTGAAAACTAATAAGACCTTGATTCTTCGTGAATCATATAAAAAAGATGAGTACAATGCCGACTGTTCTTATAGTATTTGACCACATCGTGCTTGGGCTTTTATTTCTTATTGCAATGTTTTGCGTGGTCCTAGTCACAGTTCTGACCAGAAAGCTGACCCGACAGAACAGCTTTGTTGTGTAATCAAGGAGTGGAGAATAAATAGAAAGTTGCCCGGAAAATTACCTTTCCAGATCATAATTCTCCTCCGCTGCAGCATTTCAAGAGCACTTCCTTCCTAGCCACTTTTCCCTTCACGGGAAATAAATCCTAACTTTGAACATAAGAAAGGAAATAAAAGGTGTGAAAAAAATACAAGTGCAGCTAACTGGAAACCAAAAGTACGAAAATGATTTTAATTTGAAACCAACCTTGCGCAACCCCAACCATCCCGGTTTTGTAGAAGAACGAAGTAAAAATAATGGATTATTGATGCCTGACAAGAGAGTCGTGCTCAGAGATAAGTAAGAATTTCGCGGAGGACAAAAAAAAGCTTTTCTCTTTTTTCTGACCTCGGGGCAACAACCGTTCCCACGCACAGTGCCAAGAATTACTTCCATACATATTAGTTATGCATTACCCACATGTGTAGGAAAGCCTGTATACATAATATGTGGTGTTGTGAACAAGTGACGGGCAGAACAATGAACCTGAATTCCGGTGGTACGAATCACCAGTAAGCTTTGTGTTCCTTTGTACTTCTACAGTGCACGAACTAAAAAGTGCGAGTAAGCAAGCACATTCCATGCTTTTTATGGTTCACTCTTTTCCCAAAAACATTTCAACACTGGCTCAAACCAAACCAAACACCGAGAATATCAAGGAAGACCACATAAAAAAAACTGACACAAACACTCTTTGGGAAAAGCAAACCCTCATGCAAGCCTTTTCCGCTTTTTGTGTGGAGAAAGGGTTTACTTTTACGCATTAAGTGAAAGAAATTATTTACTGAACTAAAATTCCAACAAGAGACGTTGTCACGATTATTAAAGTCATTATTACATCACGTTTGCAAGCTTCGTGGAAGAAGGTTACGCCTGGGAAATAACATTAAGCTTACCGTTGGAAATTACTTGAACCCTTAAACGACCCGTAATTTCCACCGGAGTGTCAATATATAAAAAAAAATCGGCAGGTTTGAAATGTATGTCGGAATAGTGTGACCAACGAACTGTCTCTTCCCGAAACGGAGAATCGGTAGTAGTGATGCTCCCGCTGTCACTGTGACGCTTCCTCCCTTTTCCTTTTATCATCAGCAACAAAAGGAAAAATGTAGTGAGTCAAGACATCATCATCTTTCTTCCCAGGTGACAGTCATTTTATTTTTCCAGTCAAGCAGCGAAAGTAACGATTTTTTTCCTGCTTTCAACTCAGAGAGAGAGGCCTCCCACTTCTCTCAAGAAAGAAAAAGGTAGCAGCTTTGCCATGTAGTCATAGTCATAGTCGGTATTACGGACGGCTCCACTCGCACTCTTCTTCTTTCGGGTTCATTCACATTTTTTGCCAAACTTGATACTACCCCCTGCTTCCAATACGTCAATGTGAAAATTATTATTACTGGCAAGGTAAAAACTTCCGTGTTCAACTTGAGATTGTGGAGAATGTCTATGAATGGGAACTTTGACTATTAGATCAATGAGACAGCTCCTCCGGGAAGTTACACTATCCTGTCTTCCATTTAGACCAAAAAATTTTTTACTCGGGTATATTACACAGTACAGTTGTCCTATCCAAACGTAACTTTATAGCCCATTTCATATTTATACATACCTAGTTTCCAACGAGGACATTGCATTGATTCCTCCTTTTAGAAAGGGTAAGTTGTGTGTATTTAATTTGAAGGGTGAGACTCTTCTGGAATATCATTATCGTATGTATATTAGGTTTTATTGTACTATGCCATAACAAAGTAGTAGTGGAGATGGACGCCCTAAAACGCTTTCACTCATCTCATCAAAACTTACTTTGGAGTAAGACTCCCATTTCTTTTTTCATAGTCCCTCATATATTGTTAATGAAGACTGTGAAGAAGACGCCCAAGTACAAATTCAGCTAATGGCTATGAGCATTTTTAAAAGAAAAAAATGGTATTAAAAGAGGTTCGCATATTGTAGCAAATTTGGTTGGCATTATGGAGTAGCCTCTGGAGATTATTCCACTTTTCTCATCATGCAAATCTTCCCGTGGGAAGAATCTATTAGATTTGCCCGTTTAAGGAGAAAACATCGTTAACTTCAGAATGAAATGGAAAGGGAACGTTGTGTTTCCTTTAGTGAAGCTCTATCTTATACTTTCCAAATCTCGTAGTGGTGCATGTGTGCATACACCACTCACTTACTACTAGTCACTGACCCAGGTTTTTCCTAAATTTTTGCTGGATGCGTGTAAAATCTTTTTCGTTAGACGTTTTTTTTGCTCTAAATTTAATTTTAATTTGTTAGGAAAAATCTCAGTCTTCATTTAGTTGAAACTGGAGAAAACGATTATGAAGTTGAGGTTGATTATATTTTTTGGGCATTAATAAAGTTGGAAGGTGGCTCGTCGTCATAAAATGCTCGGAGTAGTAAACTGAATATCTTAAGGTACACACACAAGATGAAATGAGAATGCGAGCATACTGTTCCAGCATTTCGTAATAAAAGAAACAAGTTCGCCTTGATTGGTAATGGTGATCATCTAAACAACCATGGATTAAAAAAAAAACTTTACTTGGGAAGAAGCAGTAAGTATGCAACTTTCACTTTGCTCCTGTATACTACTTCATCCTAGACTTTGATAAGAAAACCCGGTTTGCTGGAAAAAATATCTTCCATTTCCACGAGGGAGAATATTTTCCTTGTCTTTATTCTGAGAAAAAATTCAATCACCTCATACAATATCTAGCTTTACGTTCTTGTTTGCAAAGCAAGCTCGACCGAGAAGGCTACGTGATCCATATCAGATTTTTGGATGGTTATTATTATTATTCTTCAGCAAAAAAGAGTATCAAGATGGCCATGAGAAGAAAAAAAAATTTTCAGGGGAATGGAGAAAAAGAAAATGGTGAAGGAAGGCGTTTCTATTTCTCAACTCTCTCAATCTGCCCCCTATACATTGATAATGTTGATAACCTTGCGTGTGTACTTTTGAGCAGATGGAGGAAAAGAACAGAATTTAATTTGCTTTCATCTCGCTTCAATGGCTGTAGTTAGTTTTGCTCCTGAGCGTGGTGCATGTTCCCTTCTACATTAGCTTCACACATACCTTCATTTATTTTTTTTGTGCAGTGAAAGCAGTGAACTTGAGCTGATTCCAGGATAATATCCATTACTTGAATCTCCTTCGCTCACTATATTTCCCGACAGAGAAAGTGCTTTCACATAAACTCACTGCTATGCTGCAACTACTTACTTTTATTGCGACAAAAAAACCCTCTTCCTCTTCTACATAACGAATTTTTGTAGGCATACGTACGCGCTGGAGAAAATAAACACCTAAATTTTAGGGGAAGATATATCTACATGGAGCATGGAAGTGGAGAAAGTTTCTTCTTGAAAATGCATAGATCGGCAGTTAGAGTCACTTTGATAAATGTACAAACATCAATCTGATTACTTTGCACTTTTAAATTCCGAATACGAGTAGAGAACCAAAAGTAAACAAGTTTGTGTTATCCATTCATTTGAATCACTAGTGGCTCCTCCAAATTGCTTGTAAAATGGTTGTGAATACGACTTTCAATGCTCGCCAATTTTTTCTGCCGTAAAGTGCAGTTTAATAATGAAAGTAGCTGAATGTAATTTAATCATGAAAAGTGATATGGTCTGTGTGTGCATCCAGGCCCTCGTAGAAATTCTGCAGCATTATCTTAGCGAGTTGAATTTGGTGTGGTAATGCGAAAAAGTTGTTATTAAAACCATGTCCAACTAAACGTTTTCCGGCGAAAAAGGGGAGGGATGACTTATCGGGAAATGCTGGGAAAAAATTGAAAATATGTACCACTTTCTGTGCTTTTTGATAAAAATTAAAATGAATGAATGAATAAATAGAAAATGGGCCGTTTTCCGTTTCTGCAAATCGTAAATTCACATATGCAAAGCTTTGGGCGTAGTTGTACGCTAGGTCCACATGAAATCCCTTTTCCGACCAATGAGAAAATTACAAAAATCCATTTAACATAACATTTATCTATAATTTTGAAATTACAAGGTTAAAAATCTAGTTAATTTTAACATAAGCCATTACTTACAACAAATATACTGTTTGGCATTGCTTGAACAATAACCAAATAACAATAACCATTGTAATGTTTGAAACATTTTTGGAAGTGGATGCATTGAAAGATAAGTTGGCGATAACAGAATGTTGAAATATCTTCCCGATTTCAAGATCTCGTGGTAACCAACAATGGACATAAACAACAAGCCCAAGTTTTTATTATATTAACTCACTTGGTTCGATGCTAAATAAAGTAGCTCTGTCATCAAAAACTATGAACGAGACAGCTCCTTTGTACAAAATGATTCACTGCTTTTGTATTTTGTGCCAACTTTATTCTTTACATCATGCCACTCACTCATTCTGCCTTGATATGAGGAGAATGTGCACCTTTATATAATACTTTGTGGAAAGTGGAATCCATTTTTGTTCCTTTTCATGCTGTTCTACTGGGCTTCGTATAATTACGTTTAACTCAATCTTTTATCGCAACAGATACAAACGCCAACAACACCAGAATAAAAACTGTTGTACGAGTTGAAATGTTCCCATTATTCGGCTTGGTTCGTTATGTGCGTTAGCTTGCTTATTCTGGATGCTTCCAGTAATAACTTCGCGTAAATGGAGTGTGCATGAGCAACTTCCCCCATTATTACATTTCCATTAGAATGAGATGAGTGTGGGCAGAAGTTTATGAGAAACAGAATTTAAATATTCTGTTTGACAGAATAATTCACATCACTCAACTCTATGAGGCATCAAAATGGCCCTCCGTTCTGCTTTCCAAGTTTCTTTATGAAGAGGTTTGTTGGCTTCTCCATTTTACATTTTTCATTTGTTACTTTTGAGAAGGTATTTGGCACGAGCCTCTGATGGGAAAATCTGAACATACATAGGTACATGTTTAGATGTCCGATTTACCTATTTTGAAATTCTTCAGGATTGACTTTGGTCAGATTTAAATGGAGAAAATTTAAATATTATGGTTGGTGCAGTGTTGTCATTATGAAACCCTAATTCTGGCTTACTTCCCGTTGGTATTTAGTTACCATTATTACAAGCAATGCTGCAATAAAATCTGGCGCATCCAAAAATGTTGCCTATTGATCCTTCTGTATAAGATTCGTGAAGCTGAATGATTAGAGGGAAGCAAGAACACAGCAAAAACTCTCTGCCTGAAGCATTTCAATTATTTGATCCTACTTTTACCGCCGAAATGGGAAGAAGTCTGCTTTTTTATTTTAGTTACACCGAAAATTTACAAAAAAAAATAGTCTCGAGTTTCGTGGAAAAGTCACAGTTAATTTTGGGAACATATAGTCTATTTCACGAAATTACGGAGCTCGAAAGCATTGAAAAAAACTTTTTTTCCCTTCATGTGAGTTGTTGCCATTCACAAAAAAAAGTTTTCTTCTATGAGGGCGCCAGTGATAAGAAGTGTTCTGTTCTACACCGCTGCAACGAATAATGACAGTTAGAAAAAAACCTCTATCATCATAATTCCCACCGATCTGCATCATGACTATGACTTTAGTAGTGGAAGAAGTATCACAGGTACCTACCTACATTACATATAAATACTGGGTCACGTATGAAACATCTCCATTCCTGTTTTTTACGTGTTATGGAGCAGGCAACAATCCTTGCCAGTGCACATCCCCAAAAGTAGTGAAATCATGGATTCGGATGGAAATGGTTCACCACTGGTGAGCACAACTATGATATTTTCCCCCATGACTAGAGTTGACGTAGCAGCAGCGCTATGTGAGGGGGAAAGTGACATACTGATGCACACGTTTAAAAGCATATGCCAGCCTTTCTTTATTACAATTCAAATATTTCGCTTTTGGGTGAACTTTCCAATGTAATTCTATTCACTGTCAGAAGAACGATGGCTTGCAATCCTGAAGGGGCGAACCAGCCAGTCTCCTCCAGTTTTTTTTAAATGAAAGTTTATGATTTGACCTAATAAAGGAAGTCAGGTTGCCGAAGCCAGCCAAAAAAGAACTGTTGTCTTGAAACATCAAAAGATGGGAAACAAATAAAAAAGGAAATTCAAGTGAAATGGTCTTGTGCACCGAACGAAGCCCAACTGACGAAGTTGGGAAAAAACCTGCAAACAGAAGGGAACAAGAACCAGGCCAGCACCAAATAGCTCGGCAAAAGAATGGAAAGAGTACGAAGGAAGAAGCCAATAAATTCTGGAAGAAAATGTGTGCCTACACACGCTTTTTTTTCTGTCTGAGATTTGGATGTAGCTGTCTATTTTTATGGGGAAAGGCGGCTCTAAAATGCAAATGGTAATGTTATGAAAAAAATTCGGAAATGTGTCAGATTTTTGTACTAGGCATCAGGAAATGCGGCACGGACACAGCTAGCCACTTTCTCCCACTGTAACACGTAATGAATCATACATCTGCTCCTTTTGTGCGAATCGCGAAAAAGGTTGACCTGATACATTTTTTGCCAGGAAAAGGATACGCAAAGGATGCCCTGACACTTTGATAAAGAACCGCTCTCCTCGTCACGATTCTCAGGACTGATAATCATAAAGCTGTGATGCACAGGCACAGCGAACCTGTTTCATTTAAGGGAATGAACAACCTAGATAAGAAGAAAGTTCTGCTGGGTCCGTGTGTTACGCGTTTTTTTTTTGCACTTACGTAAGTATGTATATCAGTGGGGCAACAGAAAAACATGAATTAAAGGCCTATCGCTCTCTTCCTACCGGTCGCACTTATCATTTTCTTTATCACCTTCTTTTGTAGTTTGTTCATTCTGACGGAGCTCATTTCCCCTTTATTCCTGACGCGATGGCAGTTGCACAAAATGGGAAAAGGTCAAGAGTGATCCAGAGCAGTCTTCTCGTGTACAAACTTGTGGACGAGAATAAATTAGGGAGAGTGAATAAAATCCGGCGACATGTTCTATTTTTAAATGCTACTTTTCACGCTCAAGATGGATACATTCAAATATGAACAACATGACGCAGAAAATAAAAGAACACCGTCATTTTCAGCAAAGAGTGTTTCAGCTTCTACCAATCCGGCGTTTGAGTCAGTCGCGAATTGAACAAGTGAAAGAGAAGAAGTGCATTATGCATATTAATAAATGTCATTCCAAGCTCCATTCTATTCATATATAAAATATTTTGTTTTATGTTACCGTCTGTGGCTTCATGTGAAAGTGCTGCTCCAGCTTTGAATCCTTCATGTGAAGATGTACATTAGGTAGCAGGGTGCAAGTGACTGTGTAAAAGTGGCGGTCAAAAAGAAGTCATGGGTATATTTTTAAAGTGGACATTTTCCCTTTCATGTAGCAATCTTGTAGGTAGACCCATGCCTCGTGCTCCATCATGCTCCCACCGATCCGCCCACTAGTAGTAGTACAATCAAAGCAAACAAAGTGCACGCAGCAGTTCTTGTGATGAGCTCAACAATTTTTTGAATTCTCGGATCCTTGCGCGCGCTTTACGTTTCATTGTTCCTTAAATGGTTGCTTTTAGTGGAATGAATATATTATTATTACTATTATTATTATCATCATTATAAATAACAAACTAGTGTCTCCCTTCTTTCTTTGAACCCTGTTTCAATTTCCATGAATATTGCATGAATTTACACAACACACATGTATTTTATATAAGGCATACATTCATACATCCATTTTTCTACTCCTCCGCAGTAAAGCACAGGAAAACTCTGATTGCTCTCGTTTAAAAGCGGAGAAAAAGGAAAACGAGCATCCTTCTACGCAGCTGTCATGGAGGAAGAATACTAAAAGAATTCTTTTCACCCTAAGTGGAGCGTAGAATAAGAGAATAACAATTTAAGGTTTAATTCATAATAATTCATCCCTTCATATTAGATCGAATTAAATCGAAATTTGCCCCAACCTCCAACTCTGATTGCTCTCGTTTAAAAGCGGAGAAAAAGGAAAACGAGTATCCTTCTACGCAGCTGTCATGGAGGAAGAATACTAAAAGAAGAATAAATATAAAAAAGTCTTTTTTCTCTTCTTTCCTTCATATATTCTTTTCTCTTATTTGTATAATACGTACTCAATTTACTAATTCTGACTTCTATACGAACGAGCGTAATGCAAATGTCCTTTCCTGTTCTCCCTGTTTTTGGTGAGAAATGGAAAAAGGCAAAAGTTGGTGCGCCAGGCTAGATTATTTTTTTTGCTCGTGCTCCGTCTTCACAAGAATAAAGGAGAAACTGTGAGTTTTACAAGGAGCGAATGAAAACAGGAAAAGTAATTCTAGTTTTCCCGTTCTTTTAAAAAACTCCTTCCACTTTTTTTTCCTTATTAGTAGAAAAAATACCCTCAACTTCTGCTGTTGCTTCATTCTTTACTTCCTGGCTATATGTCTGCTGTAGGTTTAAACAGTTTTTTTTGTTTGTGTGGTGGTCCCACTCTGTTAACCATGCTTAGTTAAACAGAACAAGAAGAAAGTGAATGGCTGCTTATCGTTGGGAAAAAGGAAAGTGGGGACGACGTGTCTACAGCACTCATTTGCCGGAGTCAGCATTATTATCATCGTGTGAGTTCTCTCCCTATCCAGGGTTCACTCCTTGTCGAGGAAAATTACAATGCCGCAAAACTTTATATATTCCTTTTGTTTTGTTTTCTTCCTTCAAGAAAATAACCATTGTTCCCATAAATGTTTGGAGGCACGAGAAACAAAAATTTATTTTCTGCATCGACGTACTTAGGAAGGAGTCGCAGTTTGCCTATTTGCGCTAGCCTTCTATTTTGGGAAGGGAAATCGGTGCATGGTGCATTAATATTTATAAATTTATACATTGTGAACAAAGTATATAAAACGTAAACCTCGTGTGGCAAGCCTATCCTAAAAGTTGTAGGAGCGGAGGTCTTAGCGTTTCTTGTAATGATTATGGCTGTGCGGCTTTCTTTTTCATGGAGGCAAAGCTACAACAAAAACGACAGCTACCGAGTTGGAGGTTGGGGCAAATTTCGATTTAATTCGATCTAATATGAAGGGATGAATTATTATGAATTAAACCTTAAATTGTTATTCTCTTATTCTACGCT
>JAHZNF010002568.1:0-27463 GCA_027744215.1 Troglopedetes dispersus
CTGCTGGACCCGCAAAAAATCATATAAAATCTAATAATACGGACGAGCCGAGGAGAAGATAGGAATACTAAATACTTAATCGATGAAAAGGTCACCTACTGGAAAACTGGAGTGTGTGCACAACATCTCCCGCACTACAAATGAACATCAAATAATTGGATCATGATGATGATGATACCAACTTGCTAAAAAAAGGGAACTTGCAACTTTGCACTGCAACAGATGCTCATGATAGTCCATAAGTCTGTTCCCGAGTAAACTTATATCCATTGTGCGAGTGAGCTAGTGTATGCACATTTTCCTTCATGAAGTACGTGACACGATTGTTTTTTTTTCTCGGGGATATTACGTTTCCCTTCTCTCATTACATGGATGGGTGAAAGGTGCGTGGGTACCTTGTACTAACAAAGCCGAAAAAAATCGGTTGGAGTTTTTAGTAGTTGGAATTAGATATAGAACAGAGGAGATCCTCCTTTCCCAAAAGTGCAGTATAAAAACGAAAAAGTCTAAAACTAGGACGCAAATATGATTGGACAATGCACACACGCCACTTTCTTTGTCACAGGATGTGGGCTTCATGCATGCAGCCTGCCCTGGTGCCTCCGGTCGCGCCTTGTCATTATAAAATAACAAGACGCAAAAATAAGACGGGCGTATACCGTAAAAAGAGACTAGTATTTTTATTGTTGTGGACTTGCCTCGGCCTCTGCAACAAATAGCGAAGACGACCAGCTTGTAAATCTAATTGTGTGAAATGGTCAGCACTCGACCATTGTCCGTTCGTTCGACGAAGCTGCAAGATGCCAGCTTTCGGAGGTGACACAACATGGTACTCGATGACAAGCCCCTGCTCCGCTGCATTCGACGTGAAGCTTAGATTCGAGTTGCTGATAACAGCAAATGTGCCCATCACATTGGCCACTTCAAGTCCGGTGTTCACTTCTGGTGCGATGCGTAGCGAAAAAGTCTCGATTCTCAGTACTGCCGTTTGAGAGATGCTGCTCCCGTCTGTCACTTTCAGGGCCATTTTTGAGCTGGAGAGTCCTTGATCCACGTACCTAATCAGGAAACAACAAAAGCATAAGTTATACAGACGCAAAAAAGCGTAACCGTAAAGAGAACCTCCACGATTGTGCTGTGTATTTCTTATAGATTTATTTAGCAAATTACAATTAAGTGAAGATCAACGGAATAGTACATACACACATGAGTAATATTTTGAGGAAGATAAATGGAAAAAGCGCAGGCTGCCCCGTGACAATATTTTTCTCTTGTCGATACAAGATAAAATATCACCATTCTTTTCCTACTTTTATCAACCAATTATCGATTTACTTCTCAGCAGATGGTAGAAGGACAAACACACCATTTGGTCTACCAATGAAACATTAAACTGTAGATTTCTACTTGATGCTTATACGACGACGGTGCTTTTCCCACATAAAACTTACTGACAGCTTTTAAATAAGAAAAATGCTGAGAAACTTTTGTTTAAAATGGTCCCTTCCTGTGTGTTTCCGTTCCTGATAATAATTATTACTCCATGCATAGCTCATGTCTACTGGTGAAGTACACTCACACGATGCATAAAACGGTCTGGAACAAATTATATATTTTCTTCGAGCCTAAGCATGTTTTATGCCTCCGTCTGAACTTTTTCTTGGTCTCTGAAGTGCAATAAAAAACTTCTTGAAAAAAAAAAGTTTTCCCACGATTTCACGTCAAGGAATACGCTGAACATTACAATGGAATTTAGGTTAGCTGGATGGAAAGGAATGGTGGTATCCCAAGCGAATGAGAAACATTTAGCCACATTACACATATATACGACGTGTGGGGACTTCACGTGCTCCACACATTCCCCAACTTTTTAATAATAACAACAGTGCTAACATGCAACGAAATTTTTTGCATTCTCCTTGGTGCGGTATTCTCATAATTATGATTATAAAATGAGTAACGATAATTTCTCATTAGGCTGCTAGCTGCTCTCCCGTGCTCCCTCCTCTCCTTAAACATGGAAAAGTTGGTACAATAAAATGTATGGTACTGGAAGGATATTATGATAACATTTAAATTTTTGATACCAGATTGATCAAATCAAGTTTATAAAGAGGTGCACAGTTTTGAAAGTTTACACGACGGAGCTGCGTCGAGTAAGTTTAATGGATTCCTCCGGAACGCAAGTTTACCCAAGAAAGCGTATCTTCTCTGCCTGTTATTACATTAGACAGGAGATAATGCAAGTGTGCAAGTATTCAAGCGGAGAGCCATAAAGTAATAATAATAAGCCAGTGTGGCAGTAGCGAGTTGTACACTAGAAAGCGTAAAAAATAGAAGAGACTTTCTCTGTCGGTTTTAGACTTCGTTACAGATTTTTCCTCTAGCCTCGAGAGACCTTAATCCCGCTTGATTTGCGACTTGATGCGCTCCCACGGTTTTCGCGAGAAATATCTTCGTGCTACTGAAAAAAACGAAGGCTTCTGGTTTTCTAAATATAAAGAGGAGTGCAGAACAAAACAAGAAAAACATGTACAAGTATGAAGAAGTATCCATCTACTTTTGCAAGTAGGTACTAGTTCCCTTACCTAGATCTCTATATAAATACGAACATAGCACATTACAAGCTTACGTACTGTTTTGTTGTGCACTCTCTTTTCTCTTCTCCTTTCCCCATAAAAATATTATGGCCTCTTATATTCATTATTGTTATTATTATTATTGAATGTCTCACCACAGCGAACAAATGGAAAGGGACATACCAGATTTTAAATTATACTTTACCTACTTACTTACTTTCACTTAAGTGTCTTACTTTCCCAGAGAGCGAAAGAGAGTGCCGAGAGTATACACATGCACCCATTAGTGCTATTTTCGCTCTCTCTCTCTCTCTCTCTTCTGTCATAATAATGCTCTCTGCATTATTTCCCCATATCTATCGTGTACGAAACAGATAAGAGAGGAAACGAAGAGTGAATGAACGGAAAGATGTTTTTTGTGTCGAGTGCGACTCTGAGAATGTTCATACATTACATCATGCTACATTAAGATCCGTCAGTCTGTCTTAATACTCTTCTGTGAGCATTAAAGCATGCCTAGCAGCAAAAACGTATATTATGATTATTATATTAATGTTATGTAGATACGTGGCTACATCTTGTTTCTAGCTTTCCATCATCCTGCCTGACTCGCTGTGTGTAGTAAAAGTAAGTCTATTCCCACAACAACGTCTATGTATACAACTGACTGACTACAAAATGTGAGCATATTGTGATTTTCCTCTTGCAAGGTTGCATTCCTTTAGGTGGCTGTTTTGTATTTTCTCTGGAGAGAAAACAGTAAGGAAAACATTGTAGCACAAGAGCCTCCACATGGCTTTTCTCGACAAAGGGGTCATCATCGGATCGACTAAATGTACACACATTTTCTTTAATGTCTCCGTTCTGCGTTCAATGTGTTCGTGTGACTTTTTTAAGGTGACGGTTGAAGCATGCATTATTTTATACGATGTCAGCTGAAGACGCTGTTCTGATGTCTTGTTCTCTCGTAACAAGGCACATAAAGTTGTTCATCCGACACGAAACATGTTAAAAACTAGCGGAATGCCTACTTGCTTTCATGATTATATGGATGCGGAAATGAATAAATATTTTTGCAGCATCGCCATTCGCGAAAAATCTTTTTGATATATGTATGATGTGAACAAGGATGCTTTGCTGGCTACATATGAAGGTCTGGATTTATTATCCACTCGGCTAGAAATAGTATGAAGCCTTCGCGTAGCCCGGTCGGGTAACCAAAAGCTGCTTATTTTTTATCCTACTTTTTATGTTCTCAGAAAAATTTGAATAGCATCCCATCCGAAAACGCGTGACCTAATTCCGACTGTCCAGATAAACAACAACAAGTATCTAATGAGAATTAAATTATTACTCGGAAATCAGTGTGTTTCGGTGCATGTGGATTTGGAGCCACAGAGAGTGAGGGACGGGTAGTAGCTGCAACGATAGTGTTAAGTTTGTAATATTCAGTTTTTCATTAATATGACCTTCATGCATGATATATTAAGGCTTTTCTAAGAGAAAGGAAGAAACTGGTAATTGACTACAGTAAAAAAACATATAATATCCAGCATCCACATAAATGGTATTTTTATATCTGCTCCGTTTAGGTTATACATATTCGATATCGTCTTGAATTAAGTTACTGGGTTAATTCATTCAAGTACGTTTCACGTAGTTTTTCTTAAGATTACTTCACCCACACTGAGATAACTTTCAGCTAAAATAGCACCTTAAATGTCAACTTCGTCAAACATTCTAAAAATTAATCACAACCTTGGTTTAAATTACAAATTAAAAAGTGGCGTAGTCTGAACTGTGCAAACTTTCTGGTTGGTTTTCAACCTTAAGAAGTACCTATCCACTTATTAAAATGGATCTACGTCATAAGTGAAATTTCATATGTCTTATGCTGTCTTTTGCTCTGAGCTATTATGGATGATTTCCCGGAAAAGTGTCACATTGCATAAGTATAATTTAGAGCATGCAAGCACGACCGAGAACAATAGTACTTTGAAGTTCGTCGCACCATTCACCACTTTGTTCTTAAACTTTAGCAAAAGCGACTAAAATGAGTATCATTACTGCCACATAATTGTATGGTGTTCCGTGTTTGCGAAACATTTCTTAAGCTTTAATTTAAAAAAAGACCAACGAGAAAGTATAACACGAAACCCGGGAGGCGTGCACAGGAAAACTAATTTGAAACATGAAACACCCAACGTGACATTTTCGTCCGAGTTTTTGCATCAACTAAATTATACATCACCCGACATTGCTTACCATATCCCCCCAGCATTAAGGTCAGCTTGTGTAAAGTTTCGTAACGGCTTCCCTGGATCCGATGCAAGCTCCAAGTAGCCCTTCTTTTCCGCCGCTGCCAAGCCAATCGACACAACTGTGAAATGAAGCTCGTCGGAAGGAGTGTCCGGATCCAGTGCTGTCCAAATAAATATATTACATTACTTAAACATCAAATACTTAAATAGAAAAATTACTAATGGTAATGTTTGAGACGAATAGTTAAGTAACAGTCCAGAAACCAAGTGTTTGAAGAGTTGTAATAGTTAGTTGTTAGATTATATTGCAAAATCTTAAATACTCCGTTAACCTAAACTCAGATTGCGTTGGACAAAATTAAATGGAGAATAAGTAAATTGCATAGAATACAGTATCTCATACCTGTGATGACTTCCGGCATCAGTTTAATCCGCGTGTTCTGCAATTTTTTTTTGCGTTAAAGATAGAAAAAATTATTTTATGACATGTTTAAATAACAACTCGTGAATGCACGCGTATAATTATTTTCATATTAAAACCACATTAACTATTGTATTCTTCTTGCGTGTTGAAGCTCACAGGAAAACCAAAGTAAATTTATTTAGAGAATGCACCATCAGTTTATACATGAACGAAGACGCTCCGTTATATTTTCACACGATCCCGTTCTTCCTGCGATTTCATGGAGCGCGTTTCAGTGGAAGACATAATGCTGGATGCTTCCTAATCTTTTTCTGCAATGAATATTATAAGCGAGCAGAGTCGTTTGCCAGCTAATTACCATAAAACAATACATTGAGTTTTCAAGAATGAGCAGCTTTCGTAATAATAACAAACCACCATATATGAGATTCCTCGCCCAGCAGCCGGCTTTCAAAATTCACTCTCGCTGATTAAGTAACTTAGCTAGCTGCGCTTTATACTTTTTTGTCTGCATGCAAACGTTACTTGAAGGCAGCAAGGACACATTACATTACAGCCATAACATCACAATGGAAAACTGCTAACGGTATTTACACTTGTTTTGTTCCTGCGTAGTACCTACCACTATCTATATTACTTCCTTCCACTACGGTAACTTTTCTCGAGCTGTTGTTGTGAAAACAACAGCCTATTAATACCTACTTTCTCCGAACTAATGAAACTTTCCGTGACTAAACTTGTTTCACTCAAGTTTCGTCTTTCATTCTTTCTCGAGAGAAAAAAGGGAAAGATTCATTTCGCCTAATAAACAGGAATATTGCTAGCATCATTTCCATAAATCTGTAGTAAGATTTTGCACGGTTTATGCTTACTCAGAAGAAGAGAACAGCAACACATGGACAAATGAATGCCTACTCCCTATTACGGTTGTAAACAGTAGAAAATGCAAGCTCCGCCATTATATTTACAAAGGATAAATTGCCTTAAAGACCTTCCCATCCACGGTTTCGTTACTTCGTTTACCCTGAGCGGTGTACTACCGCTCCTACCACTTAAGCCTTGTTGTCTATGAGTTCTTTCATATAGCTTTTTTCCGAACATCCTCCTCACAATTTCTCCAAAAAGTTCTGGTACGTATGCGTACTATATATGCTGGACAAACCTACTCACACAATAATCGGATCATCGGATTTAAAAATGTGGCGGGAGCTTCGGTCATTGAGAATGTTTCCGCTCATGTCTTTGTGTAAAAGTATCTCAGTTACTTTACGCATGTTTCAGGGTCAATACAGCACGGCCTGGAGTATTTAACTATTTAAAATGATCACTTATTGGAATGTCACCTAAACGCAGGCACGGTTCCCAGTTTTAATTCATTGAGTACCCATATGGCGGATCAAGACAGCAATACGAAACTTTGGAATTCTCTGTTTAATTCGTAAAAGTATTTAATAAAAGGGTCATTTTGTTCATAAAAAATTAAATCCATGTATGAGTACCTCTTTAATCTTGTATGATCGATAGATAGATTCCTGAATTCGGTAGAATCATATAAAGCTGGTTTGTGTTTAATACTACGTAATAATATTTGTGCTTACGCATACACTTTGGCACAAGGGAAATGTTGAGTAGCTCCGTACATACATATATTCATTTCCCCAGTCTGTGCTCCCGTGTTGCTAATAGGCTACACATAATAACGGAAGGAAAGATAAATGACGTGAAGGAAGAGTTAAAAGTAAGTAGAGAAAGCTCAGTTGGGAGTCGCCTTCACCATCCTTCCCTCATTTCTTATGGAGCATTTCTTCCTTTCTATCCGCTCCACCCTTGACCATACGAGATTCTCTTGCCAACTCAGTCTGGCCAACTATGCAACTACAAAAAAATACTGAACATCTTTGCACCAAACTATTGTCTGTTTCCCCACCAAAAAAAACCAAGCAGAGATGCACATGTGTCTAGTCCCTACAGAAAATTTTCATCTTACTGAATAAAACAAATGGCATTTATGCTATTAGTAGAATCTGCGTATAGCATTTACGTTTCTTTATAAGATCTTCCAGACCGAGCCTAACATATAAATATAATATATAAATGGTATATAATATTTTGGAAATTTTTGCTTACCTCAGCTAGTCGGAGGACTGAACCAGGCACTAAAAAACAAAGATATTATGAATGGCTGGAAGTTGAAGAGCGCTTCTTTGGGGATTCTTTGGGAAAGAGAAAATTCTTACCTAATCGAATTTCAGGCGGATCATTGACTGCAGTTATTTCCACAGGCAGTGTCAATACTCTCTCATCCTGGAATATTCCGTGGGGAGATCACCGTCAGCGTTTGCCGTTGTCACCGTTGACATTAGAGAAGAAGGAAAAAGTAGATGAGTTGTTTTTGGAGGGGAAAGTTTGTTTTAAAAAAACGTATATTGGGTTGCGGTGCATTTTGTTTGTTTTTTTCCGCGAGGAAAATCCAGCGGATGAAATGACAGCCAGCAAGACAATAGTAATAATGGTAATGATGTGTTGTCAGTCGTGTGCCAACAGTGGGATCATCATTGTTGTCGTCATCAGGAAAGTAGCAGTCGTCATCATCCCAAAATGCATCAATGCAGTTGTACACGGGGTCGCGATGTCAGAGATGTCGTTGCCAAACAAAGAAGACAAAAAGAGAAAATACATTTATGAGATTTTTTTTGTGTTTTTTTAACATTGGCATTACAGTACACGGGCCACTGCACAAGAGGATTAGGTATTGCATTACACATGGTTTTTTTGTTGACTTTGAAACAAAATCATTTTTTGTCCAGGCAAAAGCTTTTTCACTTTGTTGGCAGCGAAGGAACATTTGTACGAATATAGCTGCAGTTGAGTGCACAGCTTGCACAACAACAAGTATTGTAGTTTTCTTTTATTCTTGCTTTCAAGAATGCATCTAAAAATGTAAGTAAAATCGATGAAGGGTGCATTGCGTCGTTTTTTATGGAAGTTTTGTAAGCTGAAGAATAAAAGTGAAATATATATTGTACGGTCGTTCATCCTCCCCTCTTCTTATTACAATATTTTGATCGTAAGAATAATCCTTTTTGTTGAGTGAAAGGGACCGACATAAAAGCAACCTAGCGGTTTTCATAAAAAAACCAGGACCTGCAAGCCAGTATTGTACAAGGGTGAAAGCACAAAGTGTAATTCATCATCGGGTAATCAGCAGCATCAACCGCAAGGGTTGACTCACGTCACAAAATTGATTGGTTGGGTATTAAGCTGATACTTATTATTTTCGGCTTATCTGAACAACCGTATGTTCCTTCTTTACAACTTCCAAATGGTAATGATAAATAAGTGATGGTTCACTCGCATGCGGTGCATACTGCATTGTTTGATTTAGCTTAAATAGAAGCAAGATGCAGAATTTGGCAGAAAGTGTCCCCAAAAAAGAGATTGATTCTACTCTCTGGCTGGTCCAATCACTGAAAAAGCTGATGTGATGCAGGGAAGGAAGTAAAACATAATAAAGGGTTAACATGCACATGCACACACATAAAGTAGTATTGTTGTTATCAGCATTACTTTGTATGTTTTGTTTATAAAAATGATTTGCTTGAAAATAAAGATTCAAGATTGTTAGTTTGCAACAATTTTTCATCTAACTCTGTGTTAATTTTATTACCACTTCCTAACCTAACTAAGATAGCGCAAATGCGTCATCGGACGAGGAATTTTTTTAAATCAAAACTCGTGCCTAAGTGGCAAAAAAATTAGCAGTTTTTAATTTGCATACTTGTTTGACTTGCTGCTAAAATTACTTCAAACGAAACTGGGAAAGCAAATTTCAATATGTCCCGGTTGAATGGTAGGCAGTTTAATCCAGTTCTAACAAACGGAATGGAAATTTCTTCAAATTATGTCTACTGTAAAGCGAAGGCAATCAGAAACTTGCTCATCATTCCTAATTTAATCGTTCATCAGCTGTATGACTTCACATGAAAACTACATACGAAAGTCTTGATTTTCCTGGAGCCATATCACCTTTCCTCGGATAATTAATGTCTAGCTTGAGTAATATAAGTTGTTTTCCTTCGAAATGATAATTTCATATCAATCAACATTCTATGGAATATCAAATTTACTCGCGTATATTATAACCCGCGCCTTCCCGTCCCGCACTTTTAATGCCAGCCTCCAGCATTCAGCTCGGAGCGAGTTGAAAACAGAATAATACAAATACAAACTTTTCCCTTTATTTACGTCACTCATCCTATCATCATCCATCCATCCACCCATGACCTCCTTTTCTTTTCTTCCCTTTACATCCTTTTACGTTCCCTTTATTGATGGCATGTAATTGAGTGTAATACAATCTAGATTAATCCTCAGTGGGAAAAAGGAAGAGATAATGCACTGCCGTTATAGTGTTCACGGTGTTATTGGCTTATATCTATTTTCACTCGTGCATGCACTTCGATACAAAACTATCAGAAAAAGCAACCAGTAAAGAAGGTCAATCGTGTAAAATAGTAAATAACAGTGAGCATAAAAACGGGTGTATTTTTTTTCAACCAATGGTAATAATAATAATAGTAGCCACAATATAGCTTTCACTACTCCATGAAATTCACCGGATATACGACTCACTGATAGAAACTCGAAGTGACCATGGCCAGCCATAGATAAGATAAGTTGAGGTTGCTGAACCGTCTAAAGTTTCATGGTATTACTGCGAATTCGAAAGCGTCTCTATCTACATACCAGCCAGCTTTCTATAGCACCAATATAATCTCCCATATTCTGAACACATCAGTCAATGATGAATCCGTGCAAGCAAATAGCACAAAAGAACATTCCAAAGATAGTGTTTCTTTCCATTATCCACAAAAAGTAGAAAAAAAGAATCAAGAAAACACTGTGGGCTTTTGCTTTACTATTCTTTTACCTCCTGTGAAAATCAGAAACCTTTCCGCACGGAGACTCTCTATACAAATAGATTTATATACCATCTACCACATCATCACTTTCCTTTCTACCTTCATAACATACTGCAAACTTTTTTTCCTTTCTCGAAGCAATCGGATACCGTTATTCCACATGAGACCAACCAAACACAAAAGTACCTTGGGAAACGTGGTAGTATTAGTTGCCTGTTCGGAAGCATAAAGACTTGAGAGTAGGTAGAACTAATACCACATTCTTCTCAACATTAATGGCCACATTAAATTCAACATTACTTCGGTCATGTCGGGGTTATACTGAATTCTGAATAGTGGTACTGGTATTATATGGACAAAGAATTAAATTAGATTAAGCTGCACTTTAATTAGTTCTTTCCCAGTGTTTCCGATAATTTTATAGAAAAAAGGGTTGATGCAATTACAATATCAAAAAAGTTTACAAACAAGCCAAAATAGAAGCGAGTTCACAAAACATGAGAAATAGTAATTGCATTGACCGAATCAAAATATATCATCAATATATACCTTGTGCGTTGATATAAATATTTCATTATTTTTAGCATGACGTTACGACCCATTATATTAATGCTTTTGTTCACGCAGTCTTGTATTCATCTCACTCCGATCTTTCTCGTGTTTTTTATTTGTATACACCTTCAATGAATAGGCACACTAACTAATTTAGTTTTGAAAAAGCAACACTACAAAAGAAAGCGGAAAAGTCTCGAGCGTGGCTGAATGGGAGCCCAAACCACACACACATACACACATTTTCAAGAGATAGCGAAAAGAGTGCAATGCACTGTGGTGGAATGAATGAGCCTCGAGCAATAGTAAATAGCTGGAGTAGCATCTTATTCTTTCATGCGTGGCAAACCAGGACAAATACTACATTGTATTTTGTAGACAAGCAGGCACACACACACACGCAGCCACAAATGTCCTCGAGAACAACCGTGTATCTAGTGCGTGCTTATCTGATGCTGTGGAACGGTTCACAATGTGCATAAGGAAAATCTCACAATCATCGTGGCTACGTGCGACCATTTTTATATTGAAAACAAGGATGTCTTTTGGTCATATCCCTTTGAGTATCCGTTATATTATTATTAGGATGAAACTTAAGAACTTGCAGGGACCGCTTCAACAATGGCCCTATCAAGATCAGGAGAAAGGCGACAAGCAACCTCCTACGACACACAGGTTGATGGATTGGATTGTTCTCGGGTGACAAAAGGTATGTACATTAGTATTAGTAGCAATAAGCGTTTCATTTCCTTCCCAGTAATACATGGTGAGCAAGCAGAAGAAAAGAAACATTTCCCATTTTCTCATTTCTTTCCTTTTTCCTCGTTGGTAATAATAATATCGTGGCAAGACTGGGAGTGAGCGAGTGAGTGAGCTGTAAGCAAAGCAATCAGAGCCAGAAAAAGACCACACGAATGGTACAAAAAAGTGCACTACAGTCGGTCGTAGGTAGCTCAGCATTTTTTCCCTCGTCTATAAGCTTTTGAAGAATGAGTGCAATGTGTGCGGACTGTGATCCATCTGGTTTTCTCTCCTTTCTCCGTTTCTTATGCTGCTTTCCATCGTATTTTTTCCTTCTTCCAGCGATCCTTCTCCTACTCCTGTGCTGATGTGCACTTAAACGCTGCCAAAGTCTTGGCAGATGGGGGAAGTAAAGTGCTACACAGTTTAGTTTGGTCGTGCCCTCAGATTTATATATTATCAGAAACACGTACGAAGAGAGAAAAAAATACACTTGGAAATACGTACTCATATGTATCCGTGCAGAGTATTTATCTTCACAGGATTTCATTTTACTTGCTGCATGCTTCCCAGAAGCGCCAAGGAATAATATATACACCACAGTATTAAGGAGAAGCAGTCGGAATGCAGTTTCCACCACGAACACCACTAACACCACCACATGCTTTTATTACCACGAAATATGCATGAAGGAGAGGAATAGTCAAATATATATTATTATCTGTTTTCCTACACGGTTCCAAAAGAAAATTGCTCCTGGGGTTTGCCCAAAAACAATGGATTGGTGGCATGTGCTGTGTTCCGGGTGTGTGTGTGTTCAAGAGTAGGGTTGTGGTTTCTCTCGTTGTGCGTCGTCTGTCCTTTTTCTTTCAAAAGCTTTTGGCAATTTTCACCACCAACGCTCTGCATAAGTACGTAGCGACACACACAAACACTCAGACAATAATATTATGTAGAGTGCATTCGTATTCTTCTTGTGTGAAGGAGAGCGGAGCGGAAGAGAAACACTGAAGCATGGGCTCTTCCTTTCAATATCATTCCTGTTACGATCTTTTTTTCTGGTGCATAAAGCAAGTCTGAAATAAAAAATAATCAGACGTTGGTTTTTATCAAAGAGGAGCTGGCCCAACTATCACTCACGAGTTGGTGGGGTACACACATCTGAACGAATTTCAATTTTAAGTATTTCCAGCTCTGCTAAAACATAAAGCATGGGAAATGTATGAAAGAAGTCGAAAAAAATCCAGGTTACGCCAAAGGAAGGGTCTGGAAGTTCGATGGACTCCGGTAGTTTCCTGTACATTGTATGGGTAACATGATGATGACAATTGATAAAATGTTGATGTGAGGTTGTTACAGCGTACGTGTGTGCACACAAAATTGTAACCGCAAACGTTGCCATTTTTTGTTCAGTCTCTCTTTTACCAAGTGTATAGTAGCAAATATCTATCCGTAGCCGATAAAAATGCTCTCCGAAAGAGCCATTTATGTAAATAATATGGGTTCTCCAGCTCACATTATGCACGACATATACAAGCACCACCGGTTCTTTTGCAATTTTCTAGTCAAATGCAGTAGAAATAGATATGTGTATCTGGGGGTAATTTATGTGCAATCTTTATCTAACTGATGGAGCTATAAATACATTCCTGTATCTACAGCTTCCTACAGCACAAGAAATGGAAAACGGACGACACGTTCTATGTTTGTATTATGTAAGAGTAAGGAATAGGGTCACGACATGGGTTAATAATACACACTCGTATACAATCAATGACATTCGTTGAACGCACCCATTTACCCATATCATAATACGCATCATAGAGAAAACGACTTATAGTTTCCAGACTTGGAGTCGACTATTTATTATTATCTCCACAAAATTAGCTATATTTTATCCCCGTGCTACACAGCCGCTCAGAATTGCGTACACAAGATCCCAAGTGTTTATTAGTTTCTGTCTTGGATTGGGACTCGTGTTTCTGTACATTTTTTCTTATCCTTTTTGCATGTTTTTTTTCTTGTAAAGGAGACGAAGAACAAAAAATACAGAAAGTCTCCTTTCTGCTCATTTGTACAAAGGAAAAGAGAGATTATTGCGTGTACGTGCCAAAACGCCGATTGCCGTTCTTCTTCCTGAGGAAACTGAAATCAACTTCAGTCAAGTTACAAAAGACTTTTCTCCTTCTGCGTGCCTTGTACTTTAGACTAGACGTTGTGTTTCTGTGTTCTTTAGATAAAATACGAAAATGAGAGCAGGCACAACAAAATGCTTTTTTCTCCTTTGCTTTGTGGTTGAGAGAAAAAGGAAGAGTGCGAGCAAAAAAAATGGTGAGTGGACTAATATGTGTGTGATGCACACACACCGAGCTGATCACTTTCAACCCAAGCTATGAACTTTATATCTCAACTTTGCTCACGGATACGGAAATTAAATCTGGTCGTGCCCTTCCTCTCCTTGCTCACGTTTACTCGCCTCTTCAATGACACAGTTAGGGAGTACATGTCCCGGCGAAATTCCGACGAAGATACTTGTTTGGGCTTGTCATTGATTTTTCCTGACGTTGACCTTTTCACATAATTTTGAGCTTTTGCATTGTAGAAGATTTTTTACGGGGTTGAAAAATCTGCTAATTCCACTTTTATGCTTTTTCCAAAAGGTATCCTCGGGAGTTTTTAATCTTCTCTCTTGCTAAATTCACCCATCATTTTATTCCCGAGTTAAAACTGCGTCTAGCTATGTCCACAGATGTGTTTTAATTACATTTGGAATTGATTAAAAAGGTATATGTATGCTTATACTCCAGTAGAATCTCCTACTTTCATTTGAATATGTGTATTACTTGAAGAGATGTGGTCTGATTTCTGATTATTTTAACACTTCTGACATGTTTGTAATTTTATTCGCATCATGTTGTCTGTTTGCGCAATATTTCTTGGAAGAACAAAAATTAGAGCCGTGTGGTTTACACCCATGCACTCACACTGCCACAGAGAAAGAATCGTGGTTTCTCCTATATTTATATTTTATGCTCATAATGCCAGCACTAGTATGAATGTGTAAGTTCTATGTTGTCACTAGCTTCGTCGCAATATTTATTATGCAGGATGGTAAAGGAAACACCGCCTTATTTCTTCCTGGAAATCTACGCAAGCACCCATTACACTGTCAAACGATACTCTTTGTATAGGTATAATTTAACCGGGGTATTTTATATTTATTTGTAAGCATGTACCTCAAACGGGTGAGCACATTAGTTCTTTCTGTAGCCGATCCTATATTTCGTGGGTACTCCGAGAGGACAAGATATTTATTTGAAATTTATGCAAGTATACGAAAATAAACTTTTTTCTTTTAAAAGAGCCTCATTTTTCAAGTTTTTCTAAGCCATTTCACCCTGAAGCAAGCTGGGCGGACGTTCCCGTCTAACCAAGACGAAGACAGGCAAAAAACTGATATTTCGTTGCGGAATGAATGAGCGGATGGATGGATGCCTTTTTTTGCAAACAAACATCTTAAAAACTCCAGTGTATATATGCATGAGTCCTTGTGTGTGCGCACATGCTGCTAACCAAAGCACTGCATCTTATTATTCTACTTTTCTTTCTTTTCTTGTTAGCTCGTAGTTAACTTGTCGGTAACTGTAATGATAAGTGCTCTTTAAGTAGAAATGAGAAAGCGCTTAAGTAGGTATATATGTTTTCCATCAACACTGGGTGTGATACATATTACCAACTAACGACGTAACTAGTCTTGCGACCGCACTTCGTTTCAAGAAACAAGTAGGGAAATAAAAGGGGAAATCTAGGTGCTCCTTCATACGGAAAAACATTAAGAATGGGGAGAAGAGAGTTCTTTTGAAAGAATGCACGTTTGCCAAGAAAATTCTTTACCGTTTGTGCCACTGTCTGTGTGGTGAAAAAAGACAAATTCGGACACGCTACCGTACTTCCTCCATGAAAGAAGGGAAAAAAAAGAATGTGGTTGAAACAGTGAGTGGTAATGTGGCAGAAAACACTTTCTCGTCTGAATAAGTGCACTCATGACTAATTCACCACATGTTTATGTGTTCCAGCGCGTATCCCCGTTTTCTCAGCAATACAAACGAACAAATATACGAATATATGCTTATCGCCAAAATACAGATTGCACACAAAAATTTTATTCTACTTTTTGTTTCCGTTTGGTGTATTCATAGTAAATAGAATACAAAATTTAGTCTGAATCCTGCACAAAATATGGCGCCAGGTTTTTAACAGTATGATAAATAGTGAAATGTTTTTAGTCACGTTGCGCACGTATGTCTTTTGTTAAAATCTTTTATGTACATTTATGAATCACATTTGGCAAGTTTAAAGTCGTCCCAAGTGAGAAAACTCAAGCTGGCAGAATGAATTTTCGATTCCATATATTTCAAATATGAATGCACGCTTGCAAATGCATTTCAAAGTAGGACGAAAAGTTGCAAACCTCAGGATCTTCAGCATCCTTTGGTTATACTTTGGGATACATGTAGGAGAACATTAATTATACAAAATTGACATAACAAGCATATTAATTCAATACTCAACGAAAACTTGTTAAAATTTGGATTGGAAAAGTGTACCACACTACCTTCAGTTGAGTAAAAACCTGCAACGCTGAAGAAAGTTGAAGTGGGAAAAGCGGAGGAGGAGAACAAGTGCCAAGTGTGCTTAGTATGATGCTACGTACAATGGAAATGACTTGAGGGCATAAAAACTGCATTTTTCTTCCAAGTGGGCCTACTTAAATTCAGATGACTCAGAAAACCATTGAGTTTCCATTCTGTAACTCAATGTATGTACAAGGGCTGGATGAAATTTAGTCTCACGGCACATATTCCTGATGCTAAATTGAAGGTTGGAATTTATTTAAGGTCTCGACTGTGATGTAGGTTAACGAGCTGTTTGTAGAGTGAACTTTGTACCACTTTAAAAAGCAAGTTGGAAACTAAGAAAGCGTGGTCACTGCTGGCGAAACAGCAGACTATAGCCATCGATTCCAACAAAGTAACCTCATTGTTATGTGCGTGGCACTTATTTAATTTTACAAAGCCTTATCACAAAGTAAAATTATTATTATCATAGCTGGCTAATATTGTGAAAGTCGAGAGACTTGTATAAGTAGGGTAACTGTCTAGTCTTTTCAAGAGGAAGCAGACAAAAACAAACCTGAAGATAAGCAGGGAGGAGGAATCCTGAATTTTCCATAAGTCGTAAGACGAGCTCAATAGAGTCACGAGAACTTTCGGCTCCATTATGCCAGTAGCGGACCTTGAAAAATATTGCAAAAAAATATCTCCCATCACTTCACAGTTATACTCTTTGTGTATGCTATTGTACATATATAAAATGAAGGTGTTATTGTAAATGGTAAGGTATATATATATAAATAACTTCCGAAATCTCACGAAACAATTTATTCAGACAACTCAATTCATATATAAAAATGTAAAAAAAAACAGTAAAATCAACTAACCCGACCAGCACCAACGTCAAGCAATGAGAAACTTTCACTCCGCGTTGACCCCGTTCCAGCAGTTCGAGTCGTCACCTGTAAAATATCCCATGTTTTTTATAGCATCTTCATTCTCACGGTTATTCCATAGTGTAATAATAATGCTAACGTTATCTCAATGAATACTACTCCAACGAACACACACATGCACACGCGTCCACATATTACCAACATAATGCAAGTTTATGTAAATTGATAGATGCTACTTACTACCTTTCTCCATGTGTGAACAGAGTATATGTATGTTACACACTAACACACTAACCTGTGTGCATGCATACTTAAGTACGTAGTGGAATAAAAATACTTCACGAAAAAGAGCAGAGCTGCCAACATCTTTACTGCGGTTTTCCTCCTGGAAGGAAATTGGTTAGTGTGCCTTCCTTACTAATTCTCGGGCTGGAATAATATTAGAAGAAGAGGGGAGCAATGCCCGTGAGATTTTAGCCTTTAGATTTATTCTCCCATTTTACCTAATATGGCTTTACAGGATTTCCACTCTGTCTATTCATTCCTACATAATACGCTCACTGGAGAAAGCTTTAACGATTATGCATTATCCAATGAATAGCCGGATAAGTTCGTAATGCACGAGTAAGAAAAACTACGAGTCTCTAGTGTGTGTTTATCCAAGTGACTAATTTACTTGACAAACAATCACTCGTTAAAACCTATGTAATTACAATAAAATGAATAAAAATAAATATTCTCACTCATTGTAATACCTGATGATGATCATGATACTTCAATCTTGTTTGTCTTAGACTAGCTCAAAATTAAGTAGCAAAATCAGGGGCAGGTACTTAGAATGTTTCATAATAATAGATTCATCAGCTTGATGCTTTTCGGATTTCTGTAAATAATCATTTCCTATCGTCAAACTAATAATCTAAATGGTTGTTGCTTACTTCAGCTGATAATACCTACACCAAACGTAGAGATTCCTATATTTTCTCTCCTTTTTTTGGTCAGGATATAGTTAATGGACTTTCATTTAATGAAACATATATGTGAATGTATAAGACACACAAAAAACTCAGTGCAGATGTCGACATCGAAAAAGAAACAATAGACAAATGACTTTCTCCTCTTCTCGCCTTCCCCCAAATGCGGACTTTCCCATATTAATTCTCGAGCTTGTACTCTCCACTCAAACCGAAAGTATACCTTTGTATAATAACAAGCTCAATATATCGTACGCACAGGGAGAAATGTGTCGTCTAGCACTTCTTCTCCTGCTCGCTTTCACCGTGGGGATCAATCTCTGTCAATTTTTGCTGAACAATCCTTCCCAAGGAAAGTGTCTCGGTTCGGAGGCGTAAATAATGACATAAGCTTGCGACTAGACTATTCTTCTCCGCGTTCGTATTTTTTACGAAGAGTAAAGCTACTCTTTCTATTTGATACCAAAGACATTATCATGTATCACTAAATTATATGAATACAACAAATAAGAGAGAAGCATCCTCTGCCAATATTAGATAATTCATGAAGTAGCAGGTCCTTTGTGTACTCCAAGCCAAGTATACTCTTTCAAGATATCCTACACACCCACCCACCACTCCACTTTCACCATGCGCCCCATTTCTTAACCTAATAATTATAATTCCTTGTTATGAATCATAGTCACCTAAAGTGTGTACGTTGTTGTTTATTACATCGATAATGAATGCTCTCGATTAAATGGAGGAACATTTATCTACATCATGTCAATGTACTCTGAGGTCCCTGAGAAACACAAGTTCTACTCCAGTACGGGCGTCCGAGTGAACATATGATAAATAGTTTCTTGCGAACATGTCAGAAAGTAGGTATACGCAAATGTGTACCGAGATAAGTTGCTTCTTACCTCAATCCGTCCTTGTTGTGGTTGTTTGGAAATGCGGAACAAGACTCCGGATTCCCTTATCCCAAATTTTGATAGGTCAAGTGTGATGGCTAAATGACGAGGGGTGATGATGACAGAGTCGCCTTCTGCGACGTGCAGTGGATTCACCCGCATAATCTCCAACTCACCGACATCCGTTTGCGTGACAATGCGAATCATTTCTCGCGGGATCGTGATCACCTCGAGAGAGCTGGTGCCAGATGAGATGACAGAAGTTGATGTTGCATTCCCTGTGGCATTTCCTGCGGGCGCACCTGAAATTCCGACGCATCTGCTGCTACCACTTCCATTAATGCTTTTACCGCCACCACCAATCATTGTCAACCCGGAACAGTAGCGCTCATCGTACACGTTGCAGCCAGCTGTGATGTTACTGCTCACATCGGCTTCTGGCAAACCGTACGACTTGTCATCAATATGGAGAAGTTCAATGCAGCCCTATGTGTGAAGTGTAAAAGAGAAAAGATAATAGTGAGAAAGCAGGTCGGTTGTAATAAGAAGAAGGGTAACCCATTGGCATTCTCCTCGCACAAAATTTATGTGAAATGTGTCATTTATTGACATGGGTGCTCCAAAATTCAATATTATTCATAACTTATATCAGGTAAACATATAATGCTTGTAAGCTTATCAAACATATACCTATATAGGATGTATGTACAAAATGTTTAATGCATAGAAGGTAGTGATGTCTAAAGGAAATGAATTTTTTCCTCACCCGGAAACTCTGATCCATTAATCCTAATGTTCTCAATTTACTCCGTTTGCTCTCCTCGACTCCAAGATAGACCATATCTGAAACATCCAGATGTCTGCTCCCACCTCTCGGTGCTGGTTCTGAGATCCAACTTTGATTGTCCACCATCACAGACAGAGATTTGGGCGATGCCTGTTTTATTGGAAAACCAAAGGAAATTAAAATCATAAAGATTAGTTCTGAATGACGGTCAATGGCTGGTGGTGCTATGTTTGAACAAAATTCTATTGTCCCTCAGACAAACCAGATCAGACAGCTGAGCGTGACGGGCCATACTTTCATATATGTACTACAGATTTATGTAGTTGGAACGGTGGTGTCAAGTGCATGCATACATGACTGTGAATCTTAATTGAGTAAGGTAGAACGCAAATGCCAAAGAAAAATTCGCAGGACATATTTCAAATGACAGACTTAAGCCACGCTACATTAAAATTTGACCATGACTGATTGTCGTGTGTACACAGATGAACATCAACATTCATAGGCGAAACTGAAATTCAAATGTAAAAATATCGCAACCTCTATATTAATAGTAGTTTAACCTAATTCTGTTTTATGTAAAAAAAATCATATTGTGACGTGACCTCTCACACAACTTAGTCAAGCTTCTTTTCATGCCCCACCGATTTAGTTGGCAGAGTATGAAACAGGCTGCGGAGCACGAAAACAGGACACCATTTATATTCTGGTGGTAAAAGACAGAAAGTAAGACGAACCGCTAACTCACAACTTTACGTTACGCCATCTTCATTAATGTTCGCTAATGTAGGTCGTTGCACAGAAAGTTTTCTCTTAATCAAGAGTAATTAATTAATGCAAAATGTCACACTACACCAGTTAAACCACACGTAGTCTCGTCTGCGTAGCTTTACGCAAAACTAAAGGAAAAGCTTTTTCTCAAAACTTTTTCTGTCAACGCATTCATAAGTTTTCGAAACAAAAAGCTAGCATGGCTTAATGAGTTTTTCTTTATATTCCACTTTGGCGAATTTCTTTTGTGTTCATCATACGACATGTGACTCATAGAAGTCATGGGCTCATGAATTTTCAGGTTCTGCCTTCTCTTGTTGTGTCAATTTCTGAATGCAAACTATCAGAAACGTTAGACTTTTAGGAAATTGTGTGCTGTTACCTGAATCGCAATGGAATGCCATTCACGATCCGTCACATTTTTTGGAGATTGTACTTGGAGAGGTCCACTACCAAGCTCGGCAACAAATCGAACCTAGATAAATCATACAGCATTTTAAGTCTTTATTCATTAGTGGTATGTATACTTATATGCGCAACGAATCTATCGAGAATAGATGGAATATTTTACTTACCCTTCCATTTCTCAGCTCTAACGCTAAATAATCTGGCCGAGAGGACATTCCCGACACGTAAAAAATCAAGCCATCCTCATACACAGGACGAATGTTCATTTTAATACTGGTGCCTTGTCTGGAGATGGCCACACGCGAGATTACGTAACTGTTGGGATACAGACTAAATGGGTCACTGGAAGATGCTTCAAACTCCTCTGAGCAGTTCCAAGACACTCCGGTAATCTATATATTTATTCGTTTTAGATAAGCAAGTGGGTTGATACTTTCATATGATAATGAGAAACGGAGAGTTTCATTTATGGATTTCCAATGTCAGATAGTGTACCTTTACATGCACAATTTTTTGTAACAGAAACTTACTTGGCCAGGTTGGCTTTTCGCACGGAGAAGGACATCCTCAGAATTGTAATTTATATGAGACATGCAACCACTAGATATTCAAACAAAATTATGAAATTTTTATCAGGTTTATATATAACGTACATATCAGAAGTTTGTGGTTCTGAAATGATATGAAAAAATAAAAGGATGAAAAAAGAGGATCAATTACACAACGTCTATAACTAAACCATTTCTATTTCAGTGGAGTTTCTGATTAATTATTATCTGCAGAAGTTATCAAAAAATAATTTTTCGAAAATAATTTTTAATAAGAAATTGAAGCGTATACTAAGAACTTGCCGAAACGAAGGAAGATTCCCTAAGGATCAATTACACAACGTCTATAACAAAACCATTTCTATTTCAGTGGAGTTTCTGATTAATTATTATCTGCAGAAGTTATCAAAAAATAATTTTTCAAAAAAAACTAAGAACTTGCCGAAACGAAGGAAGATTCCCTAGAAAGATCTCATTGAATCCACCTAAGCCACCAAGCCAAATGCCAAAATGTATGTTCAGCTCGTGGAACCTCCCCGGCAGTTGTGCTCTACGGAAAGAAAATATTTGACTCGTAAATCATAAAATTCTTACAAAAAATACCAACATATCTCATGATTTCCCATTTCATATAATAAAGTTACACACTACCCTAATATAAGTATATTATGCGCATTGTAAAAAGGATTTTTTATGTGTAACAAGAAAATTCCAACGGTTATTTTCGTTTTTTTTGCTTTGCATTGTAGACTATCACTCCAGCTTTTTTAACATAACCAGTGTGATATTAAGCCTACATGTGATATATATTACATGAAGTTCAAAGCAGACATTTGAATAAAATTTATTTCATCAAAGTGCACAGTTCCAGCAATGATCTTCATGGTCAGCTCCTTACTCTTTCACGAAATTTAGTGAGCCGAGATTTTAGTGCACTCCTATTCCTCGGTCATATAATCGAAAAGTTAATATTACTCCAAGTGAGCGCAGCATCCTCGCAGAACTATTGCCACGCTGCAAATATTGCTCTTGGCTGCTAGTATGTAGATTTTTTCCACTCTCAGCAAGTTTCACTTGACAAATTGTCAGTTTGTAGAAATATCTTATTCACATATGAAAATGTCAATTTCTTGGAAACTTAGCTGGCAATGTATGTGACTGGTTTCGACAAGAAAATGAAAGAAATGACAATTTTTTAAATGTTGAGATGATTTAATGCTTTGCACCGCAGCCACATGACACATATTTTCCAAAACCGACAGATGAAAAGCAAGACACATATCCTGGCTGCGTAGTAAGTACAAAACTGGCATCCAGGAGGAGCGTTTGTAATGTAGCGTTCCTATCAACAATGATAGCACCTAATAAATTACATAAATTGAAATACAAACGCAAAACACGCGAAACAATTGTGCATCTTTTGTTATACGCACTAGGTATACGTGCATTATGTACATTATGTATTTGTAACATGTTGTTCTCTTCTGCTAGCAAGAAACATTACTTTCAACTCGAACAGTCTGTCTATACCGCTGTTGGGTAGCCTGGAGGAAGCATGATTTAGTAGACAAGCAATTTACAGAAATGTCTTCAAAGGTTACTTTGTTTTTACCTTTGCTCCTTGTGTCTCTAGCCGAACTGCGGTTTTTTGTTCTTTTCATGAAATTCAACTCACTGGTTAGAAACATGAGAAATGTGTTGGATGGTTCACAGCCATTCCCTTTTGCATGCAAAAAAATACTTGATAGTTGACATTAGCCTGGGCAATATTGGGCATACTTTAAACGAGTCGAATATCGTGATAGTGAAATGATACATATAAATATATGTGCAGCTTCTTCCTTGGCTGAGTTTACACCGTGAGGAACATTTTCTTTGAGTTCCGGGAAAAAAACTGATTGGCATTCTCTTCGGTATCCGCACCGCTCATTTGTATTTCTGCGGCGGAACCTCAGTGCGTTCCGAGACAATGCCAAAAGTATATACCTTTTTCCTTCTTGAACAGTTAACATTAAACAATCCTGATATTTCTTTAAAAGATGAAAAACGACGACATCACAAGACATTTTTTCCAAGTTCCTCAGGAATCATTCTATTGGACACATACTCCCCGGCATTTTTTTGCTTTCACGCATAAAAGAACGGATCAGTATAAACCTTTATTTTCTCTCAGAAGAAAAAGTCCAACATCAAAGCATTCCTTATTACGAGTTTCCCACTAGAAAACAGATGGAGCAATACTCTATCATCAATATTCGAGAAGAATTAAACTGACTGATGTCATCCTACTCGGAACAGTCGAACATCATCTTGTAAGATGAGAAGACATGACGCCACGAGATTTCAGAGATCTCTGAGCAACAACATCTTTAGACGCTGGTTGAAGAGCAGGAGCAAGATTGTACATGTTACAAAGAAAGTGAAACGCATGAAGAAATGAAAAAAAAAGTTTTTTTTGTATCATTGAATGTTCTGGTTTTCGAGGAGGAGAAAAAGGGGAAGGAAAAGGAAATCTGTTGGTATACTTTTGCTGAAAGGGTATCTGTGATGTGTTATGACAAGTTGGAGGAAGCTTTCATTCACTTGTACATCAAAACTGTATCATCATCATCGTGAACGTTACTGTCGTTCACCCTTTCTTTCTAATATTTCTCATGGGTAAACTTTTAAAAACTAACTTTATTCAATGTTCCTTCTCCAACATTTTTGTTTCACTAAAAAAGGAAAACGTTTCCCGTCCATTATGACGTACATTGTATACAAAGAAACAGTTGAACAAAAAAAAACGTTGTACACACTTCTTCATTCTTCCCAAAAGAATCATAATAGGTAATAGACGGTACCTTTGCTCGCCTTAGAAAAATAGAAAGCAGACATACCAAGCGGAAGAGATTTCTTCTTTCTTAGTAAGAAAAGATTTACACTAAAACTAAAATAAAAATGTATAATGTACACAATGAATATTTTATACCTTCTTCCACATAAAGGTGGTGCACTTAAACTGTTAAATATACTAAGGAACATTTTTTTCCTGGAGGAGGATTAAGTAATTTTGGGAGGATGAATGAAAGTAAGGTTTTCCTTCGAAAATAAGTATGCATCAGAGGAAGCTATGGCTAGTATGTAAGCTCTTATTCCTAAAGCAGGGAATAACGATTGTTACCCTGCAAAGGAGAAGCTGGCAACACAACCATCCCTCACCTCCGAGATCTAACATGCCATCCTGATCATTCATCATTATGGAGTCGCAGAGTATTGTACGCACAGTTTTTTCCTTAAATCTGTCCTTTCCTGTCCCAACATGTAGGGCCATATAGGCACGGCAAACACTGTTACGCACAGTAAAGGTACATACATATACATACTTATGTGTACATTGCACACCTTGCTTCATAAGTAATGGAACTGTTTTGAATGCACTGCATAATTTACTCCGGCCTTGTGTCAACTTATAATATTAATCCTTTAATATCAGAGTCAGTCCCTAAAATATTTCTGAAGCGTAATATGCGTGTTTTTCAAATTTGTAGATGTAGCAATAGCACATCACATGCAGCTGTAATGGAGATGTTGAACTTTCACTTCCAGCGATTGCAAATAAAAAAACACATGGACTCTCGGTGTCGTTGGCAGAAGCTTCCTCCTGAGGCAAGTGAAAGCCTGTTACTTTAGGCACTTTAAAGCGCAGTTCTCATTGATCCATCATGTATGCGAAAAGTTGCTCATGTTGATGGAAATGAGCTGGTGCATTTCAGATCCTGTCAGGAGAAAAAAAGGGACAACAAAAGCAGACACTAATATAAATATGAATTGATATGAACTTGCAAACGAATATGCATGCTTATGCTAGTCGTTTAGGTATTCTCAACCTAAGTACATTTTATCAACTACCTATAGGAACAAATTGCTTGGAAAAGACGAAGAAGGAGCAGAAGTTTGGGAACGAAACTCNTTGCTCATGTTGATGGAAATGAGCTGGTGCATTTCAGATCCTGTCAGGAGAAAAAAAGGGACAACAAAAGCAGACACTAATATAAATATGAATTGATATGAACTTGCAAACGAATATGCATGCTTATGCTAGTCGTTTAGGTATTCTCAACCTAAGTACATTTTATCAACTACCTATAGGAACAAATTGCTTGGAAAAGACGAAGAAGGAGCAGAAGTTTGGGAACGAAACTCTTGTTGGAAGTAAAAAAAACCGTAAGGTACATGACTGTGTTCAGAGATGTATGTCTATGTCTGAATCAGGGAGTAGGCTCTTCTATGTTTGATTATAGCCTGATGTATGCTAATTTAAAAGCCGGCTGCTTTTCCCTTCATCATCCATCTCCGTTCGACCTATTTTCTTGGTTAAATATGGAAAACCAGGCTAATTCGGAGTTTCATCACGTTCTCATTGTTATCGTGAGGATGCTAGAGTATTTTCCTGTGTGTCAGGGAAGTTGCTGCGAGACGCGCGACACGGAGGACGACGGTAGAGAGAGGTTCATTCATGGCAATGCATATAGTTGTCAGAAAGGATGCCGTTGGTGATACAGCGTATCGTGTGCTTATCACGATAGACTGGTGAAGTGAAAGAATGACAAATGGAAGGAAGGATTATTGCTAAAATATTACACCGTGTTGGACTGATAACGCTCCTCCTCTGTATGCAAGTGTTCATTAATACGACGTGCATTGCTTGTCTAGGTAAAGTGGTTCCTTGGAAGTAATAAGGTACATTTTAGTTTGAATTACAATTGTTTCACTTTTACACTTTTTAATTACTTACTTTGTTAAATGATTATCTACGAGGATGGTGAGCTGTGACCCCCTTCGTGTCAAATTGACTGTGTGCCATTTCATATCGTTGAGAAGAAAAGAAGCTTCGGAGGGAACTATAAAGACAAAAATTAACATAGATACACGGTACATTAAATTCATTTGTCCCTATTTAACATACATTGCTTAAATAGTAAAACGTTTCGACTTACTCTCAGTTTCCCCAGCACCAAGGTTAATGTGCACCTATAGAACGTAATTAAAAAGAAGAGAGATTAAAAAAGTGAATCAAACCAGCTGGTTCTAAGAAGCACACTTGAAAACTGTTTTTGGCTGGAGCTTTTGTTCTTCCTTATAAGTATGATATAATTGTAACAAGAGACTTACCTTTAAACGACCAGCATCTAAAACGAGAAGGCAATAATCAGTCCGACCAGCTACAAGAAAAAGCATTGAGTCTGCTCGACGCGTACGCAGCCGGAAATAAATGTCACTGGAGCTCCGAGCCTCCTGAAGCCTCATGTTGACCCAACTTGAGCCAAAAAAGGAAATGGCTGCAAAAAAGAGACAATTTGCAGAAATTAGTCTTTTACATGTGAAACTTCAAGTTAGAAGACACTTTCATTCACATACAACAAAAATACACATTGAGGCATATGTCCTCTCAGTACTTTCGTTTGTGTACATTGGACCATTCCTCATAATGACATTCCAATCGTGTTCCATTCATCAGACGGCTGCACAACTGCGTAGTAATTAGTTAAAGTGAACAAAACGACCAACGAGAGATGAAAAGTTGCACAGAAATCATTTCAGCATATTACACTCAGTCTATAGTATAGAATGCCTAAAGCTTATAGTGTTCCACTTGCTCCAAATTCTTCTGATTTTGTTCTAACAAGCCTTTCTAATTCTAAATACGCTGGAAAGCACAGAAGAGAATAAAACATCCATCTGCAACTTTTTGCTGTTTCACAAGCAATAGAGCTTAACGAACAGCAATGATTATAATAACAACGTTGAATTTGAACCTTCACCTTAAAGCTAAGCAAGACAATTAATTAACAGAAACTCAGTCACTTTATTCAAGGTTCCAAAATCGATAAGACCCCACTATATCTACCGCCAACCTACTGCAAAGCTAGTGACGTTACCTGGAAAACTCAATTCACGGTCATGAGTAATATTTGAATGGCGAAACTATAAACGCTTCCAGTCGAAGAAAGCCCAAATCAACCATTATCATGCGCAACCTTTGCACACAAATTGTTTGCACCTTTTCAAAAAAGTGCCTTGCGTCATGTGTCATGCCTAACATTTACCT
>JAHZNF010002569.1:0-15299 GCA_027744215.1 Troglopedetes dispersus
AATCGACATGGCGAATCAGGTAAGCACTAAGTAGGTTCAAATTACACAAAATATGAGTGAGTCCCATACAATTATTAAGCTGGGAATTGATTCTCTTTGCGCAGGTAATTTTTGGTCTGTTTGCTATGCTGACGGGAGTGCTCATCTTCGCTCTTCCTGTGCTGTTCACTGGCCAAAAATTTAACCCAGAAGCCAGAAGTGATAATGACGGAATCATCTCCCGATTCTTAAAAACAGAACCAATTGCGGGTTTAATTCGAAACGGTGCGCATAAAGGGATTGGTCTGGAACCAGAAAAGTGCGTGCAAAAGACCATTTGTGAAGCTCATCGGTCACCAGAAAATAAGCGGTATGGGATGTTGGCACTGCCGTTTCAAATTTTTTACCCGTAAGTTCCATATTATAATTACGGAAACTACATATTTACTTACATCCATATTAATTTCTCAGGTTAGGTTAGGATCAGATAAAATCATGTATAATATTTGGTTTTGATGTTTTTTACTTAACGCGATAGGCCGTTATCAAAGGATACCGATCAGTCTCAAGCTACCCCATTCCAGAAATCTGCATACATTGGCAAGTACACAAAGGCAAGATGTGAGAAAAAGTATAACTGCTTTTTTGATACGTTAGAACTCGGCAGGTATCTTATAGATTGGTATCAGTATCATCATGGGGGAATCAATTTCGATACGTGATATACATTCCTGCAATGCAAATACATCCTTGTTAATCTCGAGAATACTCAGAATTTTTCCTACAAAAAAACGGTCGCATATGAGAAAACTGTGTCTCACTGCTTCATTGTGAATTGTAAGTTTTTAAAAAATACTGCGAAAATAATTAATAGTATTTCACCTCGCTGCTGCAAAAATAAAAAAAACTATGAATTCCTAAGTCCAAGTTGCTATACACAAGCAAACCGGATTCAATTAGTATTCCGCATACCGTTATTTTCATCACAAACAGGCATATTGCTGCACATATCTACCTCTCAAGCAGAAATGCCGAGAAAAGTTAGCACCTGCTTAAAAAGGCATAAATTATTCATGAACTCCTTGTCTCTTACTTGAATTCACGCAAATACTTCGCTTTGCTGGTAAATTGAGTATATGTAGATTCTATCGTTGAAGGCATTGTAAATATGTCCCATCCAAAAGGATTTAAAATTCATATAGTGAAGTGAGTGTTATTCATGTATGAGTTGGTTGGTGTCTTGGCTAGTGCTCCGTTTCGGTTAAAGTTGGAGCACCATGTTCATTTAATGATGATATTATACCGTTCATTCACTTTTCACTAAAATGATGATGCTTCCATGCATTTATACAGCTACTCTAGACGACAGGAACGATGTCTGTACACAAAGATCAATTTTATGAGATGACATAACAGTGCGCAAAGTAACTTCAACGGTACAATGCTCTCATACTTATATCATTGCTCTGCCGAACTTTGTCCAGATAGGGTGCTTGGAAAGGTAATGCATGTTAATCAGTGAATCAGCACAACTAAATCTGGAGAAAATGGCGACATGTCCACCACGTCAAAAGTTATTTGGAACTACCACAACATCATCGACATTTCTTTTCCTCTGTGTAGTAACAATCTTTTTGTGGCTGACCAATATACTTCCCACAACGGTCGTGTCTGGAGAAGTCAGTGATGACTTCGTGAAGGGAGGCGATTTTCCCGGTAGGGTTCCCCGAAGCTTGATTAGACTAGACGGTGACGATGATATTGGAATGGACTCTTACAACAACCCAACGGTTTTGGAAGGAGGTCAGGGAAGTGGGCGAAGCTCAGGAAGTGGGGACGGATATGAGACCCTGCGGCAGATGAGCTTGGCGTCAACCCAGTCATTCATACGACGAAGACTTTTCAACACTTCCGTTGCTTTAACAGTTCCACTGTTTTCTTTTACCTTGCCACAAAGAGCAGTCGAAGGAAGCACAGTAGATTTGGCGAATCAGGTACATACATACATACCAAACACTTGCCATAAATATTAACGCATAAAAGCATATCTATATCAATCATTAATTATTTTTTTTATTGTAGGCAATTTTTGGCTTATTTGCGCTTCTCACTGTTATGCTCGTGTTTGCCGTTCCCGTCGTATTTACTGGAGTTCGACCGTTCAACGTTTATGGCAGAAGTAATACTGAAAGCGACTTGAACATGAAAGATGACATTTTGAGTCATATAATGAAATCTGAGCACACCATCAATTTGATGGGAGCCGAAATGAAAAACAAAATTGGACTGAATCCAGACAAGTGTCTGCAGAAGTCCATTTGTGATGCGCACCGCAGTCCCAAGAAGTACGGACTCCTTGGGCTACCCTTCCTGATATTTTTCCCGTAAGAATCTCTGCTAAATTCAGTTCAAATTCGGTCTTTAAAAGTGTGTTAAGTGTTAATAAATGATCTGAAACTATTTTTATTGTCGATTGGCAGACCACCCTCACCCGACCAGGAATCACGATCTTACAGCATCTACCAGAAGGCAGCAAAAACTGGAGTAGGGAAAAAATCGGAGTGTTGGTCAAAATACAACTGCTTTTTCGATTTTCTCGATTTAATAGTATATTTTGTAGACTGGTTTAATCCACCGACCAAAAAGAGTGGCAACCCAGAATTAGAGGATGAAAATGCACACGACATGGAGTTTAAATTTTTGTAATCACTTTGGAAATCATCACCTGTCGGTCCACTGAATCGAGTGCTACATATTACATATTATATGTAGTAGTATGAATGCAGTGTTGAATTTGCGAAAAAACGACTAATTACTGAAAACAGGGATTTGGGGGTATAGATTAAAAGTTACATCTAAGTGGTTTTGGGCGGGACAAGCACCACATAAAAAATCGTCATCATTTTATTAAAATTAAGTCTTTATTAAATTAAAACAAATTACAACCAAGACATCCCATTGTCTAATGTTCATTTGCAAAGAGTAAGTAAGAGACCCATCGACAAGGATTTCGGCGCTTCGAAATTTGATAAGACACAAAGAGAAATTAGTTCGTTTGTAATTGATTCTATCTTTAAATTATTATTAAAACATACAAATAATGCATTAACTCTTCGTTTCAGACTCGAGTTAATGTGGTAAAAAACAAATTAAATAAAAACTTATTGCGGTAGACACCCAACACAGCATACCAATTAAAATGCATACTTTTACACAAAATTTTCGACATGTCCAGTGCCGGTCAAAGGATTAAAAACGAAGAAGTTAACCAGTGGATCATCTTTTCTGGAGACTGCTTTGACAACTTCTTGAGCTAGTTGTCCTCCAGTGATTGCACAAACTGGTCCTAATTCTCCAAACACACTTCTGAAAACAATCATAAATTTTAAAATACAACATTCTTCAAACATTCAATGAAAAGATCACTTGGATAACATTTTCGCAACAGCTTACTCGAAAAGAGCATCTTCACATTTTTCCTTTGATATCCCATTTTTTTCAGCGTACTCATCCCGAATGCTTAGGATCTCTTTCATGTCTTCTTCACGGGTGGCAGGGTTGGGCTTTCGTTTCTGCTTCTCATAAAACTCCAACAGTACTAACATAAAATAAATCAAACATGCAAACAGTAACAATTCCTTTACACCAATAGTAGTTTACAGGTACATCAATTATCAAGCTGCTAGTTAATAATTTTACTACAAGTACCAAAAACGGCAAATATTCCAGGTTGAGTTTTCTTTACACGAGCGGCAAAATCCTCGAGATTCCAGTCAATAGCAAGAATGTCCTGGTACGGAACGAAATGTGCCACCTTATCTATGACCTGCGCAGACGACTGCTTGTCTTTTGTCACAGGTGGTACTTCTCTACAAAATCATAATAAACAGCTAATGATACTTGCGGTCTTTCCGATTTAGGTAGATAAGAAAGAACATGGTCAAATGACTCGCAGGAAATTTACTGTTTCTAAAGATAACGCAGGCAATTGAACATAACAAAAGTTGAGATAACAAATAAAACTACAAAAGAATCTATTATTCACTTCTGATTCACTTTCGTCTTGAAGGCAAATATTCGATATTCCTTAGAACTCACTTGTTGTAATGATGCTCTCCGAGATCAGAAAAGATAAAACCACAAAACCCAAATACATCTGCAGCGAAGAAGCTTATTCCATGCTGACGAGCTATACGATTAATCCTGCAGGCCTGTGCTTTCGAAATGTTAGTCACACAAATCACAGAAAAGTGAGTGTAGAAGTCGTCGGACTTTTCTTCTGGCTTGCTTGAGTCGGCCGAAACACTAACCATTGGGTTTAATTGCTGAGCTCGTCCAAGTGAAGCTTCCGCTCTCTGAAATAGTTGATTCATCAAGCAAGTCAATTGTACCACTTGTTTCAAGTTTTAATGTTGTAACCGTAAGTTAGGAGCGGGATCAAGATTTACTAGCATACATTTTGGCCAATTGCCTCTCTGGAAACAAGGAATTGCGCTGAAGCGTCTAATGCACTGACGACTGCGTCATCCATCAATTTAACTGATTTGACACCTCCAAGAATAATGTTCTTTGCAACTTCCGCTCCGAGACCTCCCATTCCAACAATCAAGATCTTAGCCTCATTCAACCTAAATGCATATGTAAATAAATATTTTATTAAGTCTCCGATCTCCGGGATGCAGCTTTTTTTCCTCGAAATCATAAGGTCAAGACCGACGTGTCAATTATCATTTGCCAATTTTATTAACTTGCTTTTTTGATCAGCAAGTCAACGAAACAGAAATTAAACCTTATTTGTCGTTTATATGTACATACAATTAATAGGCTGACTTTACTTTACTGACCCTCCATTCCATACCAAGACATTTGGTCTAAAATAGTAAACTCAAGTTATCACACACGGAGACTGCAACCGAAAACCTGTTAACTTTAATATTTTCGCGAGTTTTGTTGTTCCTTGAAATGTTAGGTTCGGTTTTCAAAAAAAATTAAAAAATTTAAAACCCAAAGGTTTTAACCCTTTGCTATTTGGAGGGTCAGTAAACCATGAACTAAAGTTTAAAGCTCATCCTATGTCCAATTAATACAGCAAAAAACGTAGATAAGCTACCTTTTCTGAGCATCAACTCCCCATAAGCGTATCTGCCTATCGTAAAGAGCTGCCTCATCATCAGTGAACGTTTTCACTTCTTCAGTCTTGTCTTGTGTTTGCTGCGATCCATTTATCTTTTCGGACACCATCTTGTCAACAAGTTGAATCTAATAACAAGACCCAAGCTTATTTATGCAAAAATAAATAAGCAAAACGAAGCAGACAATTACCAAAAACAAACTGTTGCCCTCATTCATTCATCGCCGAAGCGTGAACCAGATACGCCCAATGCCCAATGTTAGATGACCAAAACTGTTCAGTAAAAATCTGAAAAAGCTTATACTCATTTACCTCAATCTCCAATGTCTCCAACAACGATGAACTATTGTTAAGACCTACCTGAAGATAAAAAAACTTCACGATTAACAAAATATGAAGCAGTTATACGTAAATAACTAGAGTTATGAAGTAAGCAATGCATACGAGATGAGATTGTCAATATTGTCATTAGTTAAACAAATATAAAATTATTGCCTCTGCCTTGTCCTTTTCGTTCGCGCGTAACTAATATTACAAAACTTTATATTGCAAAACTTTAAACTTCGCACCGCAAACACGTTACAATACAACGAGCAAGCCGGTAGGGTAGTTAGTCTGGCCAAGAGCCTCCACGGAAGAAAGGCGAGAAAGCTAAAAAACCCTAAAGACTTGACACTCGACTGCTGGAGAAGTTGGGTTTGGGGCATTATTTTAGCGCTCAACACAAGATTTGTTCATTTCACACCAAGCTTCACTGAACCAAAGACCAAGGCATTATTATGTATCTTTTGTCTTTGTTGTGGCCGCCGGCCGCACAGGCACAGGCAGGCAGCTTGTTTGTGTTTTTTTGCAACAACTTTTCTACCGAAGTCTATATTATGCTGTTTTGTCCAGTCAAAAACTTTTGAACAACTAATCGCACACACATGGTTGAGGTGTCATTCGAAAGAGATTTCGATGATGTAGATTTACCGAATAAGTTTTGTTTTCTAGTTATTTGAAATTGCGAAGTTCGCTTCAGCCCCTTGAGCTTTCTAGACATTCTAACTTTAAATTGCGCAGGTGAAAATGCAGATATGTATTTCTTTTTAATTATAATGATATGCACTGAATTATCTGGTCCAAATGGAAAATCGTAATTCATGAATGATTAAAAACAGGTTAGCATTACAAGTTTAGTTGTTTCATGATTTATTAAGTGTTTATTAAAACGGCGCGACTTTTCTTGTTGAAATAAATTAAAGGTAGAAGTCATTCAAAATGGTAAAGCGTAGCGAGTTTTTTTGTTTTCGTTTTTCACATTTACGCATAATGTAATAATAATACCCGTTCACGCTGCTACCTTTTATTAGCTAAAATGTTCACAATTAATGTATCAACTTAGTTTCGAAGTTATTACGTTTACAGTTTTTATTAATTAAATTATTACGAAACGAAATAATTTAGCGTAGTTTGAGAGTAAAATTCTAACATGCCTTTAACCTAATTCGAATTAAATTATGAATCGTACCAAGTCATGTTGTTACGTACTAATTACCAGGAATTAGCAATGTACCGTAATCCATAATAATATACGACTTTACAGTGATTTTATACTCACATTTTAGCAGTTCTATTTTATATTTATAGATAAATGTAAATAAGAAAATTAACAACTTCTATCTAATATTTATCATATTCGGGCCTTCTGCTAACACTGGCTGAAGGCTTTCCTCTCCCCATATCTGACTTGGGAGGATACCCTTGTTGAAATTGTCTTTTGGGTTCGCTTCTCCTCCAGTCCGGTTGTGACAAAGGTGGAGCAATTCTACCTCCTACGGTACTACTAGAACTACTACCCTGGTAAGGGGATAAGCCACCGATAGTAGGTGGGGGTGGTGCGCCGATTGTGGATGCACTGCTACTTCCTCTAGAAATCTGTCCATTGTAATAAGCATCATCTCGTCTGGGAGGACCATTATAATGACCTGAAGCTTCCCATCTGGATTACGTATATAAAAATTTAATCTTAAATACTTTTCAAAAGAACGAAAACACAATTACTAAATCAAATACCGAATTAAAATTAGTTTACCGGTTATTATTATTCCAACCACTTCCTCCTTGTCGATTCGGGTTCTGTGAGCCGCCGCGACCCCTTCCGCCGTCATCATACTGATGGTAACCTTTAGGATTATAGTGATGACCGCCCCTTTCTCTTGGGTCACCTGGTGCCCTTTCTGTTCTGGGATCACCTCTGGGATCACCCGTCATCCTCTCAGTAGGAGGCCTCGATCTATCTCTATAAACAACATGATTTCCCCCGTCATGCGGCAGCGAATATCCAGGGTCGTTCGACATCCTTTGCAGTCCTCCTCCGGACGCAGCGTGTGCGTGTGCCTGAGCAAGTTTTGCTCGATTGTACTGGCCATATGTGGGGGTAAAGGTATCATTTGAATTTCTATCGTACTCATTTGCCATGTAAGCCTGCTTAGGATTGCCACCGGGGTAACCTCTCTCACCGCGATAGTTCTGCTTGCCTGCTTTATTATTAATTTGTGAGTGATAGCTGTCGCCACCACCAAAAGAAGAGTTTGAATTCTCATTCATGTTGTTGGGTGCTGCACGATGCTCCTTCTCGTGCTTGTCCTTCCTGTGTTTCCTGTGCTTCTTATCTTTCTTTTCTTTATCGTTTGACTTGGTATCTCCATCCACTGGTTTGCCTTCACCCGATTTTTCTTCTCGTTTCAAACAAGCCTTTTTGTAGACTCGGTGAAGCTTTTGCGCGTCATACTCAGTGAATTTGGAAACAAAGTACCAAAGATTACTGCAAGCACGGAATCATAAATATATGTCATTATTATTGTAAACTGTAAGAGGGATTACTGAATTATATGTAAGTTAAGAACTGTATGTATAATTTCTGACTGAACTGCATCTTGCTTATTGCACCAACCTTTTCCACTCTTTTATCTGTTCCTTATCAGTAAAGCCTTGCAGGCAAATCTGAATTCGATCTCCTACAAGTATCAGGCATCTTTTTGTATGTTCTATCTGCTCCCTTTCATCCATATTTGGATCCGGGTTGTCCAGTGACTTCAGAGCCTTCTTCACTGGTCGCATTTTCTCTTTACATTCATTAAAAATAACAGGGTCGAGGTCACCCAGAACATTCACTGGTGTCGGTTCAGCTTTTGCTGCAAAGTGCATTGGTCCAACATCCTTCTTTTTGCGGGGTGCTCTCTTCTTCTTTTCCTTTACCGTAGAATCTGCTGCCACGAGGTTGGAGTCATCCCCACTACTACCCTTCTTACCACTTGCGGTTTGTGCATTGGGATTAGCATTTTCTGCATTCTCGTCTTTCTTGCTTCCCTTCGCCTCCCTTTTCTTTTTCCCTTCTTTTGGTGGCTTGGGCGCCTTGATTTTCTGAATAACTTGGTGTTTTTTGATCACTCGAAGGAGGTAGTCAGCTCTTTGGGAAACATGCTTTAGGGTAGGCTTCTTGTCACCCTCTAAAAATATCTTTTCCTTTAAAACAGGGTCTGCTTCACGGATTTTGTCATAGGCGCCCATCCCAAATTCCCAAATCCCTTGAAGCAGTTTTGTGTCTTCTTCAGGGCCCCACGTGACGTCATACTGAGTGGCCTTTGCCTTCAGTTCAAATTTCCACTGCCTCCTTGCTATTTCATCAAAGGGAATCAAGTCAGCCACAGGCTCCAACTCTTCCAGTGCGATCGACATTGTTCTGGCATTGACATTAACACCGCAGACCTTGTAAATAGGACCCTTCTCCCGGATTTTTTGTGGTTTCTTTTGCTTTCCCTCTCCATCCGCAATACCTGTGCCGTCTGGTGGAGGGGAAGAAATCGGCTCTTCCTTGATTCCGACCTGAGGATTCGCTCTCTGCTCTGCGATAGCTATCTTACAGCCTTGAATCAGAAGCTCGCCTAGTTTCTTCAAGTCGGCTAAATTCTTGTCGACAAGCCCAGAGTCTTTGGCAATGAGGTCGATCCTTAGCAGAGGGTTTGGGAACTTTTTCAAACTCTTCAGGAATTTTCGAACCTGAGCATCCGTAAATCCTTTCAGTCCGTCCTTTCCATGACCCTTGGGCCTTCCCCGCTTTTTGGAAGAGCGACCATCTTCGTCATCATAATCCGAGTCGTCACTTTCATTTTTGTACTTGCGCTTTCTTCCTCTCGCCTTTTTGTTCAGCGCCTCGTTACCCTTCTCCGGAGAGCTGGAATTTGAATGATTATTTGCATTCTGACTCCTACTGGATCGTGGTGGTAAATACAGGTCTGCCATTTCTTTTTCTTTCTCTTCCTGTTCCACCTTCAACCTAAGATCTTGTGGGATAATGGCGTCCCACTCCTTAAGGTCTGGTTTCACATCGTGTGCAGGGTCAGGAATATCGGCTTCGTCTTCGTTCACAGAAAAAGAAGCAACTTTAAATGCGCTGAGTAGCTCGTCTCCTGGTCGTGCAGCTTCTTCATGAGTCTCTGCCCTCCTCAGGATCTCGTCAATGTCACAGTGGTCTTCGCCTTCGTTGTCATCTTCTTGCTGGAACAACTGTTCCGCTCCAAACTTCAAAATTGCATTCAGTTCGTCCTTACTGAAGGGATTACCACTTTTAGAGCCTTTATCTAATACGGTGCGACCTGTCGTGTCCATTCTTTGAATCACAAGGTGGTCCAAAACCATTTTCTGCTTGGCCCTTTCCACAATATCCTCTTCCACGGAGTTCTTCGTGACAAGTCTGTAAATGTTAACTTGATTCTTCTGGCCTATCCTGTGAGCTCTGGCTTGGGCTTGGAGGTCCTATAAGAATTAGAAGACGAGACATAATAATAAGACGAAGAGACAGTAATCCATTAAATCCAGCTGCTTTTGTATTACACCAGCAATAATCGGTTTTTGTGAATGAGAGCCGATAATTTGTCGTGAATAAAATGTCGCTCTCACAGAGCCCCCACAACCTACCGCTACTCTCAAACAACCTTCACAACCTACCTCCACGCACTCATTCACCAAAACCAACTCAACAATTTTTTTTAAATGAATTAATTAGTTAATTAGCGCTAATTAAAAAAACTTTATACAACAAAGACTCTCCGTTTTTTAACCTATGAGCTTCGTCAACCATAAGCACAGCCCAAGGTAGTGTGGCCAGATACGCTCTATCCTTTATAACTATCTCATATGTGTAGTTTTTTGTGAGAATCCATTTGTAGAACTGCTTTTGAGCAGAGGTCATTTCTACCCTAAGAATTTGTTCTACTTTTGCAGGGAGTGACTTTTCAACGTCCTTTTTAACTCGACGAAGGATATAGGGTTCCAACTGCTTATGGAGTTTGCTGTAGCCTTTGTTTGCCGAGTGGTCGTGCTCTTTCTCGAAGTAGTCCCAATCGTCAAATTTGGCAGGCATGATGAAATGAAGAAGGGACCATAATTCTCTCAGTGAATTTTGCAAAGGAGTGCCAGTAATCAGCAATCTATGATTCGTGTTAAATTCGCAAAGGATTTTATACAACAAAGACTCTCCGTTTTTTAACCTATGAGCTTCGTCAACCATAAGCACAGCCCAAGGTAGTGTGGCCAGATACGCTCTATCCTTTATAACTATCTCATAAGGTTGTTAAAATTGCGTTGAATTTCATTTTTCGACTATCCCTAAAGCACCACTCGTTTTCCCTTATCTGGAGAATCCAAAATTTAAAAAAATCAGTGGGTATACCTAAAATTAACTTATGAATTCATTTAACCTTAATTTTGTGTTTCCGTACAATATCTCTGGAGTTGACATCTCCTACGTATGTGACCACATTAATTTGCGGTGCCCACTGACTAAATTCCTTCTGCCAGGATGCCATTGTGGACAAAGGAACGACCACAAGAAACGGTCCATGAAGCTGGTGCGTCTCGAATAAATAAAGGAGGAAACATATTGTTTGGATTGTTTTTCCAAGACCCATTTCGTCGGCCAAAATGACTGAATTTTCTTTACACCACGAGTGAATCATCCAATTAAGGCCATCCAGTTGGTAATCTCTTAATTCGAGGTTCTAAACAAAAAACATGAAAATGAAAATATCATACCATTTTTTTCTCTGTCTGAGACAACGAATATCTTTCACCAAACCCCAGTCAACGTTTTCCATATATTATTTATAAACATATACTTTAGCGCTAAAGTTACCTGCTCGTCACCCATCATGTAGGGTGGCTGATATTTTAGTGGAACAAACTTGGGTCTATGTCTCAAGCTCCTCGTTGCCTGCGAAGGAGTTTTGTTAGACGCCTCGCGCTTCTTAAATTTTTCGATTACAACTGCACCTCTTGATTGGACCAATTTCCCATTTTCCCAAGTTGCGTCGGAGTATGGCAGGCATTCCCACTTAACATAATAGTCCACTGTTCCCTCGGTGGGTTTACGCTCCGCTATTTTTTAGTAATGATAATAATGATGTGACTTTTCATAATCACCTACCTCTTTGTTCACCTCACATAAAGATTATTATAACTTAAATTATTATTATTGTGAAAGTTGCAACAAACCTATGATTCGCTCTGGAATAAGATATGCCTTATACAATTCCTGTTGCAGCTCTGACTGACATTCCATATACTCTACATCTTCAATATTCGCATAATCTTTCCACCTCCTTTGCTCATCTTCTTTCTACAATTTCAGTAGGAGTTGATTAAATTGAAACCATTTCTTAATAATGTGCCACCATTTGCTTCTATTTCGTAACTTCCATTAGTACCTTGCAAAAGTTGTCAAGTTTCTTAAGACCTTTAACCCGTTTCTCTTGAAGTGTATCGAATGACTCCCAAGTGTTGTGAAGGTGAGAAAGGCCCTTCCAGTTGATAAGAAACTGTCTCTCTTTTTCAGTGTCTTCAGGCAACGTTTCATTTGGATCACCATTTTCTTCAATTGCATATATTGTCGTTTCGGGACCAGTGGCTACACACAATTAAATCGACTTTGCAATTTTTGGGGTTGCTAACCACATGATATATGATAACTAACTTGAAACTCTCAAATTATCTAACCTCCTTTCTTTCCTTCCCTGGATTCAATAACCCTTTCTAATGCGTCTAATTCCTCTTCTTCCTCATGCGCATCCTTACTGGTTTCATCTTCATCATCCGTTACACGATCGTTTTCATCTTCGCTCTCTTGTTCCTTATAGCTGACAGCGTTGGTTCGTGTACGAACAATCCTTCAAGAAATATTAAATATTTCTTTGAAGTTAGTATCTTTCTGCGAGTCTATTTTTTAAAGGCTTTGCTTTGTATAATAATAATTGTGATTAGCTGTAGCTACTGGGAAGGGGGAATTGGGGCATTTTTTTATGTTTACCTTGTAACTTCTTCATCAGAGGAGCTCTCGTCATCATCATCCTCCGAGGAGATTTTACGTTTTCTATTAGGGGTGGGTGCGGACTTTCTTGGTGAAGATGAGGACTTTTTACTTGACTTAACTTGTGGGACTAATTTTGGGGGTTTGGAATCGGTACTTGGACGTTTACGACTGGACCGACGTATGCCAAACATTTCTGGGTCCTTCTCCCAAAGTTTCTTTAAATCTCCCGTGTCATCTCCCTTTTCACTATTTATTATATAAAACATAAATAGCTTTATGATCATGATGATGTACTCACTACATATAGGTACGGCACAACACTTGGAAGAATTTAGTGAAATTACTCTGCAGGGATTCTTGTGATGATGCTGCATTAAAAGATAAAAGTAATATTAACAAACCTTCCGCTTTCTGAACCGGATCGACTAGATACAGATCCTGATCTTGAGCCTGAAACAGAATGGCTGCGAGATCGTGAGGATCGGGATTTTTCTTCGTCTTCAATTACATCCTCATCATCCTCACTTGAATGGCGTGATCGTTCACCATCGTCATCTTCCTCCTCCTCCAGTGGAGGAGACTCCTTCTCTTCCTCTTCTTCATCGCTGTGTTCTGAACCAGATTCAGACTCGGAACCACTGGCGCTACTCCCACTCAAACTGTCATCACTGCTCCCTAGAAGCTTCTTGGAGGAAGAGTTGCTACTTGTATTCTTGCTGTGACTGATATGAAGTTCGTCTTCACTTCCGCTTTCAATGGACAACTTTAGTGATTTTGAGGACTTGGTAGTAGGATTATCGTTGTGTCGGGCCTTTTTTAGGGGAGGTGAAGCAGAGGACTCTCGTGAGGAGCAGCTGCTCTTTGATTCTTCGTCCTATTTTTTGGACAATTCGAATATGACATGACAAAACATACTTGACTTCGTAGCATAAGTCGTAGCATAAATAAGAAAAAGGAAGTAGGGTCGCTTATAATTTTAATTTAGTTATGTTTGTAACTTGTGGTTATACACTTATAATGTGTTTTGGTTGAAGATGTAGAGAAACCAAGACCAACAAAAATAATTTATCAAGGAGTAGTTCTCATTCACGATTCAATCAAAACTGATATGACGATCCGATTGACTGTAAAGTGTATTATTATGAATGCATGTTGTCACACATAAATTTCGAAATCTCGCTTTGTTTATCTCGCTTTTTTTAATGCTTTGCAATTTACTGCTTTGATGAAATATTCAATGCTTTGTAAATGAAATATGCAATAAATAAAAATGCAACATGATTATGATCATTCATGAGAAAGACAAAACCAATGATTTCAGTAATCGAATGTTGATGCTTAGAGTAATTAATTATGCTTCTGCAAACTGCGCATCTACACATAAACTTTCCATTTCAATCCCAGTTTTAAAAGTACCATCTGAAAATTGCAGAGAGCAAAATCGTAAATTTGAATGCAGTGTCCAGGTGAGGTCGAAGGTTGCCTGTAAAAATGTTTTTTTGAGAGGGGGGTTCATCAATTATATGTGTTTAATGTGTTTGACAGTTACATCTCGGACTAAATCAAGAAGCGTGTTTTACTGAAGTCACGGTGGTGGTGGTGAAGAATTCTATCACAATATAAGCTCTATTATTACACTACAACAGTTCACGGGAAATAACTCCGTTTAGTTTAGTGTTTGTTTAGACGAAGTATCCCGAAATATTAGTGATTAATTATTATTATCATGAATAGTTTGAGGGATACTTTGTAAACTTAACCAGTAACTTTTTATTTATCCGCTGCTTATATTGTTTATCTTGAAGACAAAATTTATTAAGAAAATTCAATTACTAGTTTCAAACAAATATAAAAGTTTTTGAGAATGGCGGCTCTCAAGCTATTATTATTATTAAATATTCTCTTAAAGCAAGAGACAAATACGCGTAGGTATATGATCTTATATTCCATAATAATAAATAGAAAACAGCTGATGATTTTTAATCACACAGCTGACCCACAGTAATTGTCAACTGAATGTTGTGATCCTCGAATGTCGAAGATATTTCAGGAGAAATGTCTAAAAATTAAATCACCGAACGAATGTTACACAAAGTTCTACATTTACGATTGTCAAAACTGCAATAAATATTGACAAATTTCTAAAGAGTGGTTTTTTCTAGATAATTTTGTGGGGGAGAATCATTACCGGCTTTCAGCAATATTACCACTCTTCACTTCCGTTGTTTCAATTTCTCAATGTTTTGCCGTCCTGTACCACCTCCTCCCACCTCAAATGTGACAAAAGAGTGCTAAAAAACGGGGATAATTCGATTTACATACAATAAAATTAGTAAACAATGTGAACTTTATGAAAATTCAGTGCCGGACCTGATAAAATCTATCTAATTTTCTTTCTGGCGTCTCTCACCAATTGTTATAAAACTTGCCTTGCCAGGTTCTCAAAGACACCCCTTACACGATGCATTGAAGAAAAAAATGGAACAACCATGATAACCGTTAAAAACGGGGGAATATTGTTCCAACCCCTATGATAACCTCCTGTACTACCAGTGAACTTGTTTGTTCTTTAACTCAATTCTTTGCGACCCACCTAAACTAGAACTAAAGCACTTCCTGAACATCTTCTCTACACCTTAAACCAATCCACAAGTACCATAAATTCGGTAATTTCCACTACTTTCTCCTTTACCGGGGTGAAAGTTGCTCCAACTTCTACCCAATCGGATAAAACATTTTTACAGGCAACCTTCGACCTCACCTGGACACTGCATTCAAATTTACGATTTTGCTCTCTGCAATTTTCAGATGGTACTTTTAAAACTGGGATTGAAATGGAAA